>CM077645.1:63640849-63940849 GCA_039707465.1 Rhabdophis nuchalis
TCAGGAATGATAACAACAGGAACATTAATTGCAATGGTGCACATATCCTCCTTATCATAACTGCCACACTTAATCCCCTAACTGGGCTTTCCCTGTTTTCCTTTCTAAAGACCATCCTGTGCCATGTTGGAATGGTTGTTCCTTGTTTCATAAATTCTTTTAGAGGGGGTGGGGGAACCCTAATGCATATGTATAAACAATGAATATAGAAACATAAGCACTTAATGCTTGAAGTACAGTTGCCAAATATAATAAGCATCCAAGCGGCTCATTGATAAAATAATGCAAGGAGAGTTGTTATTGATTATCTAAAAGCTTTTCAGCATTCAGAGAAACTTTGGTGATCCAAGAAACGGCGCACATTATAATTCTGCACTTATCTGTAGAATTAATTGAATTACATTTGTCTACGAAACATTGTTTGCCCGGCTTAAAAGGACATTTTCAGAATAGCACATCTTTTCTACAACAAAGCAAAAAAACTTTTCAAATAAATCTAGACTTTATTAATATGTGCAGCAGCTGCCAAAAAAGCCAACACAGTTCTAGGCTGCATAAACAGAGGGATAGAATCTAGATCACGTGAAGTGTTAATGCCACTGTATAGTGCCTTGGTAAGGCCACACTTGGAATACTGCATACAGTTTTGGTTGCCACGATGTAGAAAAGACGTGGAGACTCTGGAAAGAGTGCAGAGAAGAGCAACCAAGAAGATTAGGGGACTGGAGGCTAAAACATATGAAGAACGGTTGCAGGAGCTGGGTATGTCTAGTTTGATGAAGAGAAGGACCAGGGGAGACATGATAGCAGTGTTCCGATATCTCAGAGGGTGCCACAAAGAAGAGGGAGTCAAACTATTCTCCAAGGCACCTGGGGGCAGGACAAGAAGCAATGGGTGGAAACTAATCAAGGAGAGAAGCAACTTAGAACTAAGGAGAATTTCCTGACAGTTAAAACAATTAACCTCTGGAACAGCTTGCCTCCAGAAGTTGTGAATGCCCCAACCCTGAAAGTCTTTAAGAAGATGTTAGATAGCCATTTGTCTGAAATGGTATAAGGTTCCTGCCCACGCAGGGGGTTGGACTAGAAGACCTACAAGGTCCCTTCCAACTCTGCTATTGTATTATTGTATTAATATGGTGAGTGACAATAAAGACATTTAACAACAACACCTGTGAGCCAACAAGAGAGCCCCAAGTCCTCCATATGACTGAAGGTTTGGGCATGCTGCTACCAGTAAGGGTTTGCTTTACCATCTCAAAAACTGATAGTCATGTCATGACTAATTTTTTGATCTTGGAATGCTGAATGAAGATATATGCAGTTGTCATTTAAGAATATTTGAATATAATGGGATAAACTATTGAGAATTGTCAATAGTTGCACTCAAGTTATGGAATACTTTGTCCTATGAAATACAGTTGATTGTGATTATTTCCTACTGGTTCTTGAAATTAATTTAATTCTGGTTCTCTGGTAACATGTTATGGTAATACTTGAGGTGGCTGGATGGAGTCACAGAAGCAGTCAGTGTGAGTTTAAATGGATTTCGGGGGATGGTAGAGGACAGGAAGGCCTGGAGGAACATTGTCCATGGGGTTGCAATGGGTTGGACATGACTTCACAACTAACAACAACAAAGTTTCTGGCATGTCCTAATGGGTAAATGCCTTGAGCAAAGCCTGCAGTTTATAGAATCAGTGATAGCTGCATTGATTGAAGGTGAATATTACTAATTATTTTCTTATACTCTCATAGGACACCATTTGTTTTTTTTCATAGATGAAATGGAGGAACATGGCTCAAAGCCGGTAATCAAAAAGTGGGGTTAGATCAGTGGTGAAATTCATTTTTTTTTACTACTGGTTCTGTGGGTGTGGCTTGGTGGGCATGACAGGGGAAGGATAATGAAAAATCTCCATTCCCACCCAACTCCAGGGGAAGGATACTGCAAAATTCCCATTCCTTCCCCACACCTGGGGCCAGACAGAGGTGGTATTTGTTGGTTCTCTGAACTACTCAAAATTTCCCCTACTGGTTTTTCAGAAACTGTTAGACCCTGCTGAATTTCACCCCTGGTTAAGATCTTATTGTGTCCGATATGTTGCGCATAGTGTGATTCAGCTAAATGTCAATCGATTGGGCAAAAATGTTCTGCTGTTGAAAAGATGAGCCCAAGAGTTGAAAATTGCAAGATAGGCTGAGGAACCCCAGGTAGAATCACACAGCTTTTGCAGGATGTTATTTTTTACTCACAGTTTTGCTGCAGGCTTCAGATGTTTTCTGAAGGACGATGTTCTGTTGAGGGTAACCCTTAGGTATTATGGCTTTTTGTTATGCGTAAGAAGAGTATTCTCACACTGAACACTCTTAGTTCATGGTGAGCCATCTTGCTGTTGAGGTGGAAGCATGTTACTACAGTCTTACTTCAGCTTGTCTTCATTTGCAAAAATACAGCCTTAAGATAGCTAGGTCAGCTGACAGTGTTTCTTCAGTATATTAATGGACTTGCTCTGTATGGCTAGTGCCCAATCATCTGCATATCCAAATTTTCTGGAATGAGTTTCAGGTTAAATTGATTATATATAAGTTGAACAAGAGCGGTGCTAATGCTAATCCTTGGAGTAGACTGTTGTTGAGTGTCTTCTCATTACTAATGTTGTTTCCCATAATTACACAGAACTTCCTATTGGTGAACATGCTATATGTGAACCGAGTGGTTTTCTTGTAGGGTATTACTTGAAAAAGTTTATAGATGACATCTAGTCTCCAAAAAGTGTTGTGTGCTGCAGTTAGATTCACAAAAGCAAAGAGGTTTTAAGTTCTTTTTGAAATCCTTCTTCTATGTTATGTAATTAATAAGAGACCCTGATCTGTACAGTTATGGACAGGGCAAGAAGCCTGCTTGCTCAACAAGCACATTTTCAAGCAGGACTGGACTAATCCTATTGTAGAGTAGTCTTTCCAGAAATTTATATACCAAACTCAAAAGAGCGACTGGTAGGGAGCGCTAAGATTTGATGTTGGGTTTAGCTTAAGGATAGAAATGATATTCATCTATTTCATGAGACAAGGGATGGTCCGCATCTGCAAAATAAGAGAATAAAATTGAGCTAGCACAGTATGTAGTAAGAATTCTGGTTAAACTGAATTGTGCTGTAGGACTAGGTTGGGATATATCAGTTTTTAAATTACAAAAATAAAGGACAGCTCTTGTATATAGTTTTCTTGCTTGCCAAAGTGATATAAAATTGGGGGAAAGACAAGATGTGTTTTTTTCTCTTTCACCCAACAGTATATTCGGGGTTAATTTTATACAAAGAACACATTCTAACTCACGTATGTTCAGGATATGTTCAAGTATGTTCAGATGTTGTACACAGAGCAAATGCCTCAAAAGTGAACTGATACCAGAGGAGAACAGGAAGATAGAGTAGTTAGTAGAGTATTAAGTCTAGTAGCTTTCTTTGGGGGGAAGAATTAGATGTTCATCTACACTCCTTGGGGAATATCCCAAATTGTACTAAGATCCATTACCTGCTTATATGGACTCATTATCTATTCTTTGCTATTTGCCTTCTCTTAATGGAAATTTTGCTTTGGCCGTTGCCAAAGGGCAGGGCATTGCAAACGATATAGCTCTATAGACAAATAGCCTCTTCCTTCAACAATCAGATGGCGATAACCCTTGATGCGTATAGTTGCTCGTCATATCCACGCATTACAGCACTTGAGAAAAATCAATATTTTTTCTGCACCATGTATTAGCGTCTGACAGACAGTTGTCTTAAATCACAGTTGGGTTGCAATCTCTATCCGGGTTCCTTGGATATTATAAAAATAATATCCAGCTATAAAATGAGGAGCTCTTTAGCTATGAAACAGAAGTAGAATGCACGTTTCGGTTGGTCAAAGAAGACGCTCTACTTGAGTTCCAGAGATGTTTTCTCTCTGTTCATGAAGCCTTCCATTTGGTCTTGTTGATGCAAAGTTTGGCGAAGATGAAGTCAAGAACGCCTCCTTCGCAGCCAAAGGAAAGGACTTGCTGTCAGGTCTTCTGTGCTATCTTTCCCCATGCTTGCTTCATTTGTTCTCTGGTGGTCTATGCTCTTCTGGGAGCTCTCATGTTTTCTCACGTGGAAGGCTGCAGAGAGAGCCACAAAGATGAAGCATACAGGACCTTCATGCTGAAACTTTGGAATCTTTCAAAAGATTTGTCAGGTAAGAGTTTGCAATGTTAGCAGAGGAGGCAACCAAGTTAATTGCACCCAATATATCCTCATTCTCTTCTTGTTTTGAATATATAAACACTTTTTGAGTTTCTGTAGCATTATACTTTCTTGCTTAAGTTGAAAGGATTTCTTCGTTCTGCAGGCAGATTTACCCTCTGATTCTCTGCCCTGCCTCCCCAATATCATTCCCATGCTTTTCATGACTTGTGGGACATTGTTAGAAATAGAAACGGGAATGTGAAAAATAGCTATAAAACAAAGCATGACTTTGAAATTTACTCATAGATTGGGCTTAGCATTTACAAAAAGTAGATCATAAATGTTTTAATCCTAAAGTATTCCTTAAACCTCCACTAGACCTTGGGGATAATGGAACCACTTCAGCATTCACATTTGTGAGGAGATTGAATCTCACAAAAATGTAATAATTGTTGAAAGAGGCACTCTAGAAAAAATGAACATGCCAAGAATGTTTTCAAGATTGATCTACTTTTTAAACGTTCAGTAACAATATTTTTGTATGCTTTTTGTCCGTAGTGCTAAATGAATCTGAGTTTTTTTCCTTAACATTCCTTCAACATTTTCTCAATGTCACTTGCTATTACTCTGAGAAAGAAGTTAATCTGTAAAGAAGATTAAAGTTTTCTTGTTAATACCAGAGGCTAACTCTGGAGCATGTATGACCAAAGGAACTGTGCATTTCTCTTAACATTGAGTATAGAGCAGGGGTGTCCAAACTTGAGAACTTTAAGACTTGTGGACTTCAACTCCCAGAATTCCCCAGCCAGCATAGCCACAAGTCTTAAAGTTCCCAAGTTTGGACACCCCTGGTATAGAGAGTAGCCACATTCAAAAACTAAAGGGGAAAGCTGCAAAATCAAAGGAGTTGTTTCCTGTCAAAGGAAGACTTATGTGTGTTTAAATGGGCCGCCTCGCATGTTTCATTGCCACATGTCATAGTTCTATGGATGTAACCCAGCAGTAGTCTATAGTCTTTAATTTTCCATTTACTAATCACAGCATCTCGCTTACTTATTAACAGATAATGAGACCAACAATGAGATCTTTATAAACAGGACACACGAGCTGATCAACGAAATTGACTTTTCGTTGTTTACTGATCCCTCACAGACATGGTCCTTTCTTGGCTCTCTCTTCTTCTGCTGCACTGTCTTCACCACAGTAGGTCAGTATGATTTGTATGAAGTATTTTGCAATAAATGTACTTGATCTAACCCAGGGGTAGTCAACCTTTTTATACCTACCGCCCACTTTTGTATCTCTGTTAGTTGTAAAATTTTCTAACCGCCCACCAGTTCCACAGTAATGGTGATTTATAAAGTAGGGAAGTCAATTAAATTAAAAAAAGGAAAGTGCTTCGGTATCGGACAAAACCCCTACTGCCCACCATGAAAGCTGGAACGCCCACTAGTGGGCCGTAGGGACCAGGTTGACTACCACTGATCTAACCAAAGTAAAGCAGAAAAAGCATCAATGAAATTCAGAGTCCTTTAAAGCCAGCACATGTGATCCAAGGCCCCAGATTATTTAAATAACACATCAACCTTTACAACTGTCCTTCACTTCACCATTATATGGAAGTAACTCTTCCATATAACGGCAACTGGCATGTATTTATGATGGTTTCAGGTCCAAGTGTCATATGAACACTTTTTGTGACCTTCTGACAAGCAAAGTCAATGAGGAAGGCAGATTCATTGTGTAATAATTGTGTTACTAATTTAACAACTGTGATAAGAATGGTCATAAAATGGGACAAAACTCATTTAACTGCTGTCTTCCTTAGCAATGGACATTTTGGGTTCCATTGTGGTCATAAGTCAAGAATATAAAGACAAGTCATCAAATAAAATTAGGACATATTAATATGGATGTAAGAATGACTTTCCTTACCAAAAAATATAGTGTATGTGTTATGTCTTAGTTCCAGCACGATTATGAAGTTGATACTTTTCCAGATGTTTATTACCCTCACTTGTTCATAGTATTATTTTCCTAGTGAAAACAGATTGTTCTATCTTTTTATGACACTTTGTGAAGGCTAGCAGCAGCATCTCAATGAAACTTTGAGGCAGAGCTGATTCAATTGGTTGCTTGCCTCATCAACAGTGACTTCCATACACAGAAGGCACTTTAACCAAGCGAAGATCTGTAGCTGCTCTGCTTTACGGGTTAGAATGGAAATAATATTTGCTCTGAAGGAACCGTTCTCCCAAAGTGCCCCCTCAAAGATGTAATAGCCAATTCTTAATTTATACCCCCCCCCAAAGTTCATCAAACAAATTGAGAATAAAAAATGTAAATATTTTTTCAAATTCCTCATTAAAATGGGAAACAGCTACTGTAATTAAATAAAAAATATGGTATGTCATCTCATAATTGGCACCTGTATTGCTACTTAATTTGCTATCCAAGCTTTTAACAATTTTTGGGCAATACCAAGTCTTCCACTCTGCCTTCTTTATTTTTAATGGCAATAATAAAATAATAAAGCAACAATGTATGGTAGTTTGTGGTGAGTATTAATGCAAACTAAGTCTATAATGTGAAAATTTGCAAGCGAGTCCTGTCCTGTGAGATTTAATAGGATTGACTCCTGATGTTGTACTATCCTTCAATTAGAACTCATAGCCAGTTAGAATGTTGCTAAATTATAACTATATATCATGATAAAGCAAGCTCTCGTCACCTCCCGCCCGGACTACTGTAACATTCTCTACATGGGGCTTCCCTTGAGATGCATCCGGAGGCTCCAGTTAGTTCAGAATGCGGCCGCACGGGGGATTTTGGGAGCATCTAGATGCTCCCATGTGACACGTCTCCTGCGTGAGCTGCACTGGCTGCCTGTGGCTTTCCGGGTGCGCTTCAAGATACTAGTGACCACCTTTAAAGCTCTCCATGGCAAGGGACCTGCAAGACTGCCTCCTGCTGCCAAATACCTCCCACCGACCAGTTCGCTCCCACAGAGAGGGCCTCCTCAGGGTGCCGTTGGCCAGACAATGTCGGCTGGTGACCCCCAGGGGGAGAGCCTTCTCTGTGGCAGCTCCTGCCCTCTGGAATGACCTACCCCCTGAATTACGTACGATCTCAGACCTACGACTCTTCCATCGGGCCCTGAAGACACATCTATTTCACGCAGCCGGCCTGTCATAGCTTTGTTTTAATTGGGTTTTAGTATTGGGTTTTAAATTATGGGCCAAAGTATTTAATATATATTAATATGTTATTTTAACTTTTGTATTTTCTGTTTTTACTGTGTCTGTTCACCGCCCTGAGTCCCGAGAGGGAGAAGGGCAGTATATAAATTAAATAAATTAAATAAAAATAAATAAATAAAATCATCACTTCACTCAGTCATGTTTATTGAAGTTACTAGGGATACTAAAAGATGAAGCTCAACAACATATAAAGGTAAAGGTTTCCCCTGTCTAGTTGTATCCAACTCTAGGATATGACTGGAGTTGGACATCTCTATTTCTTAGCTGAGGGAGTCAGTGTTGTCTGAAGACCCTTCCATGGTCATTTGGTCAGTATGACTATATGCTGAAGGCACAGAGAACACTATTACCTTTCCACTGGAACGTATTGTGGTACCTATTTAACTACTTGCACTTTCATGCTTTCAAATTACTAAGTCACAGGAGCTGGGAAAGGTAATGGGAGCTCACCCCATCGTACAGTGCTAGGATCTTAAATCCCAACTGTCAGCTTTCCAACTGACAAGCCCAGCGTCTTAACCACTGAGCCATTGCGCCCTTCCAACAACATATAGAAATGAGCAATTCTAGCCTGCTTGTGACCGGCCTAAGCGCCCCATTTGTAGACCCTGTAGAACAAATGTTTTAGAGGCCACTTTTCATTTCCAGCTGGGGGTGCTGGATTTAAGAGAAAAAATAGATGCCCTAAAACTTAGATATGCTTAGATCACCAAACTACATCCCTGAAAAGTCAAAGAAATTAAGTTAATTTTCCAGTTAGGAGGGCAAATGGGAAAAACGGGTGCCTTGTTCTTAAAATATCAAAAACGAAATACAAAGAACAGGATGAAGATTTCCGTTTCATTCAGTCTGCTAATGTCATAATATTCCTAGCATATGCTTTGTGGACAATTAAGGAACTAGACATAATTTTGTTAGTATGTTTCTATGCGAGTCAAAGATGAGGATTATAGTAATAAATTGTCCTTAAGCAAAAATGTTACTCCCCAATGAAAGCAAAGATGATACTCTTCACCAAACACCATTGCCAGCATTTCTGGAAATATCAGTAGCAATCCCATCAAGCAAATAAAGATGTTTAAATATTTAGGTAGCTATTTCCAGTCTTCTTGGCTCCAGTAAACTCAAGAGATTACAAGCTAAATTCTATCAGTGCAGTCATTACATCTGTCAGTTCCGATAGGAACATATAAATTTTGCATCCATTTTAAAGTTTTGTACTAAAGTGTTAAACATATTGTTCAGGTTCCGGAAGGCACTACTGCCAATTCACTCGTGTGCGCGCTGCACGTTCATTTCATGCTGTGCATTCATTGTGTGTTTGATGCGCACTGTGCATTTGATGCATGCTGCGTGTGCAGGCACATTGCAATTAAAATTGTTTTGCGCATGCGCAGAACTGAAAAACAAGATGGTGGCACCTACAGCTGCCCAGAGAACCTGTTCGGGGGTGTGGCAGACCTGGGTCGTTACAAACCACTACTGCTTTGGCCAAACTGGTCCGAACTGGTAGGAACCCACCACTGATACTGTTGCTTGGTGCCCAACTCTATGCCTATTCTGATCATTCACATTTTAAACCATTCAGTCCAAATTCATCAGGACATCATTGTGAGTCCCGCTCAACTCCAAATGTGCTTCTTTGGCTAGAATTTGGATAGCCTTTCAGAGCAATTTGAAGGAGAATAATTTAGGGCACATTTCTGACTCAGCTTACTTTGGCTGATATGCTTCCTTCCACTGGAGGGAAAGAACAGCTAATGATATTTTAGCCTCATTCCTAATGTCCTTTGGAATAAACACGCCTTGCAAGAAAAGAAATAGAAAATTCTTGTTCTAGACATACAGAATTGCAGATCTGAAATCATATTTCCCAAGTATCTCTATATAATTACTTTTGCCTCATATAAGAAAAAAACCCCATCATGTTAGTAATATTTATCTTTAAAATATGGAGAAGAGATATAACAATCCAGTCAATAAGGTTTCTGTTCCACTTTACAATTGAATCAATAGGCCAGTTTTAACATCACTTCTCCATCTACGCAGTGTTCATAACCTTACTTCTTACTGATTGGCCAATCTGATCCAAAACT
This sequence comes from Rhabdophis nuchalis, assembly GCA_039707465.1. Classification (NCBI taxonomy): domain Eukaryota; kingdom Metazoa; phylum Chordata; class Lepidosauria; order Squamata; family Natricidae; genus Rhabdophis; species Rhabdophis nuchalis. The sequence continues at coordinate 63,650,417 of CM077645.1, forward strand.
AAAGTTATTTTCCTTTTTAATATTAGCTTTTCCATTAAAATTTCCAAAATTGAGCAGCAAAATTTTGGTCAGTTGCTACTGTTATGAAAAGACTTTGTGTTTGATTATGGCATTAGGATGGTTAAGAGCACAATAGATAGATAGGTAGATAGATAAATAGATAGATAGATAGAAAGATAGATAAGTATGTAGGTATGTAGACAGGCAGGCAGGCAGGCAGGCAGGCAGATAGATAGATAGATAGATAGATAAGTAGGTAGGTAGATAGGTAGATAGATAAATAGATAGATAGGTAGGTAGATAGATAGATCTTCTATTTTGTCTATATATTTTGTCTATATATTTTCTATCTAGTATATATTCTATTTTACTATATTTTCAGAATGAATGTTATCACTAACATTCTGTAAACAATTACACCTATATAGAGATAAGTTTTTTTTAGGTTTTAGCTGTAAATTAATAAAGTTAAATTGATTTAATAATCAAATTTACAAACTGTACATGTATGGTTCTACAAGTATAATAATAGCAATTTCTCCAATGGTTTGTGGCTGTCAGTGTCATATTGATATTTGGTATTTTTTAAGAGATTTGCATGCAATATGAACAGCCTTTTGACATTTTTCCCCATTTGCTTTTCATTGTGAATTCAATATGTCACTGAATTTTAATGCTTTTGCTGTTTACATACTTCAGCGATCTCTTGCTTAAGATTATGTCAATATTTTGTAATTATTGTTTACAGAAATACAGAAAAAAATCATTAAATGTTGATACATAATAACGTAGAAATCCATGCAATAAAGCATTTGGAGTTAATGGAAAATTACATCTCTTCTTTGCATTGATTTTTCTTACAATTCTCTTCTAAAATATATGAACAACAGGATGCGGTTCTTGCACTGAAAATAATCTTTAGTCTGCAACATCCAACTGTTAAAATTGTCATTATTATATATTATATTCAACTTTAGAAGCCAAATAAAAACAGCATGAAATTTTAACAATTATGGCTCAGGGTTGAGACTATTTGATCTGCCTCATTCCAAGCCAAAAAGACAATTTAATGGATGTAGTTAAGACTATTATTGTTAGTATTCTTTCAAGTATTCTTTTACTTTCATTCCCTTCCATACACACACACACAAATAAAAAACATATATGCTAAGAAATAACTAAATAACTTTTTCAATAAAACTCTTCAGCTATAGAAATGTTTTTATGTTGATGTTGCTTTCCTAAATTACGAGGCTGCTTGGTGAATTTGTTTCATCATGTCCACTAAATCTGTGCAGAATATTAAATATTAAGTGCATTTGGAACAAGGGAAGAAGCTGCCTTTTATCTGAGCAAACTAGCTAGCTCAGTTACATATTTTGTCTCTTCTTTAAGATTTCATTTAATAGTACAATGTGAAAATCATCACATATTACAAGACTTTTGTTAAATGCAATAAACCTAATCAGTTAAGTATGACTTTCAGCCTTAAACCACTCTTTTTGATTTCCCTATGCACTGCTGCTTATTTATCCCTTGACTTAAGTCAGGGGTGTCAAATTCGCGCCATCATGGCGTTGTCATATTGGGACTTTTTCTCCCTTCGCTAAACCGGGTGTGGGAATGGCCAGCGTGTGACGCATCTGGTCCGTGGGCTGTGAATTTGACACCCCTGACTTAAGTGATTAAAAGGAATGGAGAAAAGACTTATACTGACATGGGATGCAGTGGGAAGAAGCTTATGTTCAAATAAAAATTCTGCCTCTGGATCTCAGAGATGCTTGAAAAAACTTTGACCTTGCACTTCAGTCCAGCCACTCAATTCTGACCACAGTGAAAATATCGGATCAGATTTTGGATCAGATCTAGTCAAGCAGTCTGTTCTCAGAGTGGTTAAAACTGCACAAGGAAGCCCAGCAGATGGCCCTTCAATGGAAGCCACACTGCCAGGAAAGCTAATTGCCATTGATCCATGAACCTGAAGCTTTTGGGGACAAGTAGCTCTGGATTAGCCTAGCAGTCAAGGAAAGCCAGTGATCATAATAGGGTGCAAAGTCACTGTATGTGTTCTGAATTTGCTAGGAGAAGCCAACACTTTTGAAAGTGGAAAGAGGAACAATATTGTTGCTCACAATGGCTGATACCCTTAGACCAGGGGTGGGCAAACTTTGCAACTTTAAGTCTGAAGGACTTCAGCTCCCAGACTTCTCCAGCCAGCTTGCTGGAGAAGCTGGCTGGAGAAGTCTGGGAGCTGAAGTCCTTCAGACTTAAAGTTGCAAAGTTTGCCCACCCCTGCCTTGGACACAAAATGTTCGTATTTGAGTAGATGCTTTGTTCAAATTTTTAGGAGAACACCAGCTGGGTTAAATCCTTCTGATGACTATGATTAAAGGACAAAAAGAAGACAGAAAGACACTAAAAGCAATTAGCTGTTCTCTCTAGCCTGAAAAATCAGCCTTGTTCAGCACTGCTTACAGGTGTGAGCTTAACAGGACATATACATCACCTTGGCTACAAAATTGGGGAAGTGAAAAGTACGGGTGTGCCATTTTAAAGTGTCCCTATTGAGTGCTAAATTTCACCACATTGCTTGGATTTTGCATTCTATGTAGCACAGTCCTACACAGGATTCTCCAAGGATTTTGGGTGCCAGTTGTGATAAAGACTATTTTGACAGAGTTGGGGAAACAGCTTCCTAGCAATTTGGGATAAGGAGACACATTCTATGCAAGGTTGAACTATAAAGTTAATAGGCTAATCACAGCCTGCTTTTTAATATTTTTTTCAGAGAACATATTACTGCACTTAGGAATGTTCAAAGATGATGCAGCAAACACGTAACTAAACAGGTGAAGACACAGACAGAAATGCCATGTTGAAATAGGGAATGTCATGGTGAATAAATTGATTTTTTTTAGTATGCCTCTAAATATTAATCGCTTTGGCACATATTCTTTCTCTAGGGAAGAGTTTTCTGCAGATAAGTACTACTTCGACTGTGATTAAATAAATCCCCAGGAAGTGATATTATAGGAGAGCCTCTACTAATGATCCAGTGACTGGGCAGATTGATATGAAAGAAAGTAAAACTCCATGTAAACTCTTCTAAAACAAAAACAAGGCTATTCTCCATTGTAACAGAACGAAATGACTGTTATAAAAACTGACACCTTCAAAATCACCCAAAGAAAGCTTTTAAGTAGCTAAAACCTACATTCCATATTGCAAATGTGTATATTTATCCATATTTCTCAAAACCATCCAATGAAAATATTTAGGGTTACAGAAGCCAGATGGAGAAATTTGCGGGCCTTAACAGTACCTGATATCTCAGTGTTTTGCAATGAAAACTCTGATCTGCACAGCTCTTTTTGGGGAAAAAAGGTATCAAATGGTCTAACATATGTAATGGAGAGACAAGGAAGCAGGAGGATTTTATTATTTGCCTTCAGGTCTTAAATGCAGGCAATGGGTTCATTTAATAAAAGATATAGGCATATTTTATTTATTTAAAGCAAAAGGTATTTTCAGAAAAGATATCAAAAAGTGGACAAAGAAAACTAGTGAAGTTATATAATTAATGCTCCAATATAACATGAATTAAAAAAAACCCTGAACCACTCCCCAAAGCAACTATTATATGCTTATTCATTAGTTTTGTTCGAATTGAAATGCCATAGAAAAACAAATATTTAAACAGTTTTCTCTGGTTTGCTTTGGTTACAGGTTACGGTCACATTTATCCTGTGACGAAACTTGGGAAATACCTGTGCATGGTGTATGCATTGTTTGGTATCCCTCTCATGTTCCTGGTCCTCACCGACATGGGCGACATCCTAGCAACTATATTATCCATCTCTTACAATCGAGCTCGGAAACTACAATCAGAAGTGTTAGCCAGGCTTTCGTTTAGATCTTGCTGTAAAAAAAGCACAGATTCAAAAGGAGGCTCAGCTTCTCTTGGGGCAGCCAAAATCGTCCTTCTTGAGCCTTTAAATATTAAGGATGTTTTGAAAAATAACTCTTCCTTTAAAAAAAAGCCCAGGCAAAATCAAAACGTTGAAATTTTTGAAAGGCTTATTATCCGGGAAAATGCTTTTCTTGCACCTCCGAAACTGACCAGATTTGAACGGTGGAGTTCATGTCCTGAACTGGACAAAGGGGCAATGGTGAATCATGTGATCAGCAGCATTAATAATCTAGGGAAAGAAGTAGAAAAGCTGGATGTACCCTTTTCCCTGATGACTTTCATTGTTTTTGCATACATCTCCTGTGCGGCTGCCATTCTTCCACACTGGGAAAGCGATTTAGATTTTGAGGAAGCGTTCTATTTTTGCTTTGTCACCTTAACAACCATTGGCTTTGGTGATATCAAACTGCAGCATCCCAACTTTTTCTTATTTTTCTCGGTTTATATTATAGTCGGCATGGAAATTGTCATCATTGCTTTCAAGCTGGGACAAGACAGGATCCTTGGTCTGTACAAGAAGCTGCTTTTCTGCATTGGTCGAAAAAAGGTCTCAGACAAAACAACATGAGGAATATCCATCTAGGCCCAAGAAGGCATGCAATATCGCTTCTTGAAGGAGAGCCGTAGACAGTGAATTCTATAGAAGCTTGCTTTCTTCCAATGGAGAATCAGCAAGGGATCATTGGGAATCTGCTGTAAACTAAGTGAACTACTACATAGAGCAGCTAAATGTACTTTGCCGGAAAACAGTTTTCCCCTTTTAGGATAGGAAAGTGATAGAATAACAGTGTGAATCAGGATACACCTACTGAAGAGTAAGACCCCCTTGAGTCCAACAGTTTGCTGGAAAGTAAGTCCTATTGAGTTGAACAGATTTGTTCTGAATAGCTATGCATGGGATTGCCACTAAAAATGGAAAATTAATGTTGAGAAAACCAGAATAGAGTACCTGTTTTTATTATTAACAATGCATCTGAAAGCACCTATTAGAAAGGTCTCCTCATCCCGTGATGGCAAACCTATGGCACACGTGCCACAGGTGGCACACAGGACCCTCTCTGTGGGCACGTCAGCCATGGTCCATCACCCCAGCTCAGCTCCACTGCGCATTCGCGCATGCACCTCCTGCTGGCCAGCTGGTTTCTGCTGAGCATGCAGAAGATGTGAATGCATGTGTGTGGGCAGGGCACGCATGTGGAGGTTGTATGTGCAGGGGCACGGTGCATGGGGTTGTGCAGGTGTGCGCATGTGTCACGCTCACATGTGGGGGCGCACATGGGGGCATGTGCATGTGGGGAGGGTGCGCAGGGGGCGTCCATTGCCTTTGGCACTCAGCAACAAAAAGGTTAGCCATCACTGCCATAGGCCTTTTTGAAGAGATTCCAGCAACTAAACTGGAATTTCTTCAGAAAGCAACTAAGGAAGTACAGTCTTTTGGATCACGACCACAACTATAAGATTAAGGTCTGTAGAGATTCTCAGTCGTCCAGGTCATGGTTGTCCCAAAGGTCCTTTTTCAGGGAGGCAACTGGACTTTCTTGTTTTTTCTTTTGAAGACGTTTCACTTCTCAAACAAGAAGCTTCTTCAGTTCTGACAGGAGAGTGGGGAACGGAAGAATTTATATTCCTTGCAGACAGCTGGTCATTTGCATCCTTTTAGAGGGTCGTTGAAGCACTTGGAGGTTTAGCTGTGTCCTCAGTGTCCCCTGAGTAATAATGCTCCTGGTTTTTGTAGTCTGCAATTCCCCCACCCGCTCTGGAAATGAGATGAAGGGATCTCTGTTTGGACTCCATCTGAATGGGGGGAGCTGGGTTTTATAACTGGAGTCAGCAGGAAGCACAGCAAAGCTGGAGGATCACTTTACTAGACATCCTAAGCCCCCAATTGACTGTGGCAACAGCTCTTCAAGACTTTCCTAGCACCTGAATATGTATGTATGTATGTATGTATGTATGTATGTATGTATGTATGTATGTATTACCGTGTTTTCCCGAAAATAAGACAGGGTCACCTCATGGCTGTTGCTGTGTTACAATTTTGGGGAAGGGCTTATTTTCCCGGGAGGGCTTATTTTAGTGCAGGGGTCTCAAACACGCGGCCCGCAGGCCAATTGCGGCCCGCAGGACGGTATCTTGTGGACCCCACCATGATATGAAAGTATAATATTAGTGCGGCCTGCAGGGGGAGTGAATCCCTTATGTGGCCCAGCCTCACCCAGACTCTGCCCCCAGGTAAATTGAGTTTGAGACCCCTGTTTTAGTGCATGTGCTCAAAAGCCTGATTGGGCTTATTATCCGCGGAGGTCTTATTTTCAAGGAAACAGGGTATGTATGTATGTATGTATGTATGTATGTATGTATGTATGTATAAAACTTTAACAGGCATTTTACTACATGGAGAAGGGAAACTAGCTTTGAGGCTCAAGTGATGATTAGGGGACTCATCCTGGATTTATTAAGATTTTTTTTCTTTAAACAATATTTTTGAAAGACCAACTACGAGTGCCATCTTTATTTCCAAAGATGGACTCCATGGGTTTCCAAGTGGCATTTTAGAAAAATGCTTTCTAAGACAATAACAAAAATATTTGAGCATTTTATTCTGGCCCATGCACAATCATCTAGGGCAGGGGTCCCCAACCCCCGGGCCGCGGACCGGTGCCGGTCCGTGGCTTGGTAGGAACCAGCCGCAGGACCAGAGAGGAGGAGGAGAGAGGAGGGGGCAGCCCCCTGGGCAGGAGAGCGCGCAGGAGAGCACAGGCGCGGCTGTTCGCGCCGTTGGAGTGCGGCTCTTCCTCCACCCTCATCGACGGTGGGACTCCTGGGCGCAACCCTCCCTACCGGCCGCGGATTCCCTTCCTCCTTCTCCCCGCGGAGCCTCCAAAGCCGGCATGCCGGCCACTCGTCGTCTTCCAGGGGCTGCCGTTCCTCCCCCCTCCACACACGGAGGCTTCTCAGCTCCTGGAAGGAGCCTGAGCGAGCAAACGAGCGACCAAGCATGGCGGGCGGGCGGGGCAGGCTAAGGCGAGTGAGTGCGGCAAGCTGGGCTGAGGAGGCTCCACGGGGGGAAGGAGGAAGGGAATCGGCGGCCGGTAGGGAGGGCTGCTGTGGCGGGGATGATGACAGACAGACAGAGAGAGTCACAGACACAGAGAGAGACAGGGAGGGAGGGGGGAACCAGAGAGTGACACACACACACACAGAGACAGAGAGAGGGAGGGAGGGAGGGAAAGAGAGAGATACAGAATGAGTGATTAAGTGCGTGAATGCGAGACAGACAGACAGACACACACACATAGAGTGACACATGGGCGGACGAAGGAGAGAGAGACAGAGATAGAGAGAAAGAAAAAGAGAAAGAAAGAAAAAAGTGGGAGAGAGAGAGAGAGAAAGAGAGAGAAAGAGAAAGAAAGACAGAGAGAAAGAGAAAAAGACAGAGAGACAGAAAGGAAAGAAAGAGAGAAAAAAGAGAGAGAGAAAGAGAGAAAGAAAAAGAGACAGAAAGAGAAAGAGAAAGAAAGAGAGAGAAAGAAAAAGAAAGAAAGAGAAAGAGGGAAAGAAAGAAAGAAAGAGAGAGAAAGAAAAAGGGAAAGAAAGAGAAAGAAAGAGAGAGAGAGAGAAAGAAAAAGGGAAAGAAAGAGAAAGAAAGAGAGGGAGAAAGAAAGAAAGAGAAAGAAAGAAAGAAAAAGAGAGAAAGAAAGAAAGAAAGAAAGAAAGAACTTATGACCACCATTGAGCCCAAAAGTTTGGTTGTTAACCTAGACCATTGTTAAGTGAGTTTCACATTTTCCAAGTTGGCCACACCCACCCAGTCACATGACTGCTGAGCCACTCAGCCTGTCCGCAAAACTTTCTTGAAAATGAAACCGGTCCCTGGTGCAAAAAAAGGTTGGGGACCCCTGATCTAGGGGGAAAAGGTTAGTTGGGAAGTAGTGGAAGTAGAGAGCAGGTTGCAAGCGGTGGAGGATGAAGATGTACGACTTGTGTATTTAAAGCCTATTATGTTGTAAAGCTTATGGACAATGAAGTTACTCTGCCCTCTTCAGGCTAAAGTTAATTATTTGTTGACTTGGAAGCACTGCTGGTATTACAGAAGCATTACCAAAGGAGGGCATCTTCTTGCAATCCCTTCCCCTCTACATCAGGGGTCTCCAACCTTTGCAACTTTAAGTCTGAAGGACTTCAGCTCCCAGAATTCTCCAGCCAGCTCCCCTGCTCTACATAACCAAATGCCAAAAGAAAATTTAAATTAAAAAAATCCTAGTCACCAGAGATACAGAAAATATAGCAGTAATACATGCGTATCTTGTGAAGAATGTCAGTGTTTGAATTCTCAAGGAATTCACTTTTCCACCCTTATCTAGCAAGCAAATACAAATGCTATGTCAAAATGAAGTTTGAGTCCAGTTTTCAGAGTTGATCACTGCAGAAGCAGATCAACTGCATTATAGTATATTACATCCTATAACGTGATAGGATGTGGCATTATTAAAACTTTATTCTTGGTTATTTCTCCAGTAGTTTTTAAACCTTCCCTGAATACCACATTTGGTACACATGTATAAAAGTTATGTTTTGCTACATTGAAACCTTTAAAGAGAGAAGAATATTAAGTATATTTGCCACCTTGGATTTTTTAATTAAAAAATAAAAAAGACAGCATATAAATAAACAAACAAACAAACAAACAAACAAATAAATAAATAAATAAATAAATAAATAAATAATCTTGATGAACAAGAGAAGACAGGAAATGGAATGATACAGAGAGGCATCCACGTATACCAGTAATGGGTTTCCTTTTTTTTTTTTTTACTACTGGTTTGCTCATGCACAGAAGCATCTGGGCGGGTGGCTGGAGTCTCCCGCCTCTGCCCCTACCAGTTCGCCCAATCTGGGTTGAACTGGCAGAAACCTACCTCTGATGTATATCCTTTAATTGTTTGAGTTAAAAATCATTATGGATGAATATGAATAAGGATGAAGGCACATGCGATATTTTGTTTGAAAACAATAACAATGAAAGAAATGTTGCTATTTCTGCATGTTGTCCATGGGCATGCTGTAGCTCCCTTAATCATGGTTAATTGCTAGAAACCAATTGATAGTGGCTTGTATATTAGTCCATATTTTAAATAATACCAATAAAGAATTACGCGTAATGCATCATTTGTGGTGTTGAATCTTTAGTCTCATGCAGCATTTTTAATTCTTATTTCTTTACGACGGTCATATTTGGGCTACAGAAATTCAAAGGCCCACTAGACAGTAGCATGGAAATCAAGGACGGAAATCTTCCTTCAAGGCAAGGAAATCTTTGCTTCTAGGAGATCTAACGATTGGGATAATGGGATGATGCATTCCCTGGAGATGCCCTTAGAACATAAAAAGGATGGGTAGCTCATTTGGAAGGGTGCTGTCCTGGAGGGAGGGAGGGAGGGAGTAACATGTTTCCCAAGGATCAATGTTTTGTGACTGGCAACATCCACCATGACCACCTGCATCTATGACAGTCGCTTTAATCCTAATAATTAGAGTGTGTGATATGTGTCTGCATTAAAAATAAAAAGCTACTGTACTATATCATTTCACATATAGCTGCAGAACTGTTGCTCTTCTCTGCACTCTTTCTAGAGTCTCCACGTCTTTTCTACATTGTGGTGACCAAAACTGAATGCAGTATTCCAAGTGTGGCCTTACCAAGGCATTATAAAGTGGTATTAACACTTCACGTGATCTAGATTCTATCTCTCTGTTTATGCAGCCTAGAACTGTGTTGGCTTTTTTTGACAGTTGCTGCGCACTGCTGGCTCATATTTAAATGGTTGTCCACTAGAACTCTTTCCCTGCAGGCTTCAGATCCGAAATAGGGAGACTGAGTATGTTCTGTGATCAAAACTGTGACATGGAAAGAAGCAAAGCACTCTTAGAAACGATTCGGTAAAAAGGTCTTCTTCTTTTAAACAAAAAACGTCTAGCAGTTGTACCACCTTTGAAAAAAATGGCACAATTGATCTTCTGCTCTGACAGAACTGCTTGACTTTTAGACGGCATTGTCTCTCTATTGAAGTACTGAAAAGAAAACCTATTGACAAGGGAAACAACGTGTGAGAGTTGATTTAATTGATTACTGTCCATGAGAACCTTTAAAAAAACAAACATGACTAGATATCCAGTTGAGATGGCACTTGCTTGGAAGCTTGCCTTGCTATTCATTTTCAATAATGTGTTAAGTACTTTAAAAATGAAACGTAAGGAAACGCACAAGAGTTTGGGCCAAATTTCACATTTGCTATGTTTTCCTGTCTCTTGTTCTTGCAAAAGCATATTTGATAAATTAAGTAATCGCACACATTTAATTTTTGTTTTTTTTAACAAAACAACCCTTAAATGCCACTTATTTAAAATATCCAAGTGTGATGACAAGCTATCTTATAAGAAATTCAATATTAAATGTCGCTAAAGGAAGGACTCGGCAAAAACTTAAGAAACCTGCCCACAGAAACTCCCTTAATATCAGACACTTAGAGAAACATTTTTCATTCTAAAGTAAGGTAACTTAATGTGGGATTCCTAGGGAATAGGAAACAATCCCACAGTGAATTTGGATTCCAAAATATTATATTTCAAGGACTTTCACTTAAAAATCATCTTATTCTTTCCATTTGCTAATAGTGCCAGATATATCATAAACTGGAGAGCTATAATTGAATTGGATTAGTTTTAGGATAAATTTATTTGGATCATGTTCAAAGCAGCACCCAATGATTATCCAGTCATCTGGCTTCCTTCTGTTGTGTACTTTTATACAATCTTTAATTCCTCCCGGAAAGAATTCAAATCTATATCATCTTATTATCTCTGTTCCCTTAGGCCAGCAGTACTTTAAATAGTTTCTTAATGGATTAAGTGCGCCTTTTTACTTTTGTCTTTCCATATGTATCATTTTGGTTTATTAAATTCAATAAACACCAAGCATTGGTGCGCATTTATTAAACATGATGTGGTTCCGTGGACTGATTTTTATCCGTGCAGTTTTATCCTCAGCAGTATCCAATTGGCAACAGAGATAGAGAGCTCAGCTACGTTTTTGCTTTATGTGTCTTTTATAATTTATAAATAAAATAATAGATTTTGCTGACTTTTTTTACAGTTTACATAATGGATTTCTCTGGTTTTATAATATGAGCCTGCCAGATTGTTGCTGCCAAAACACATGGCATTACATTTTTTGCAATCCAGATCTAATAGCACGATTAAGACTGTGACCACAAAACTAATTACAACACCCAGAAGAAAACAAAGCCAAGAGCAAGTGGAACATGGCAATCTCAGGAAGACTTGAAGTCAGATTTTTAGAGGTAGTCCCGATTCGTAAAAATGATGGTATTGCCCATAACGCAGACATCCTCAACTAGATGGCCTTTAGCTATACAGGGACTGCAACTCTCAGAATCCCAGTCTAATTAATTACATTAACAAGAATTTTGTGAGCCACAATCCTGCTACATTTAGAGAGACACAAAGTTTGGGAAGACTGCTATAAAATATGTCACATATGTCAAGCCTTGTTTGGACCTTCTCTATTCATAACATAATCATTTCCATGTTATCATTATTAAATCCTCATTTATCCTGATTTTGCCAAATGAAGTTATCGATTCCAAGGATAATTCTGGGCAATGATAGTGATTGTTGCCTATTTCTCTTGACCATATTGTCTTAGGTCTTTGCATTCTGTTTACTTACTTACGGTATCTATTTACCAGTGGTGGGTTTCAAATTTTTTTAGAACCTACTCTCTAGATGTGGCCTATTTTGTGGCAGTGGCTTGGCAGTCATGTGACAGGGTGGGAGTGGCCAACTTGTAAAATGTGGTGAAACTCATTTAACAACGCTCTTGCTTAGCAATCAAAATTTTGGGCTCAATTGTGATAATAATTTTTCTTTCTTTCTTTCTTTCTTTCTTTCTTTCTTTCTTTCTTTCTTTCTTTCTTTCTTTCTTTCTTTCTTTCTTTCTTTCTTTCTTTCCTTTCCTTTCCTTTCCTTTCCTTTCTGCCTTCCTTTCCTTTCCTTCCCATTGGGTTACTGGCAGCGGCAGGCCAGACTTACTTCTGGGTCCGCCGGTGGAATCCCCTCTCATCGGCTCTCTAAATTTCACCATCCGGCTCTTGCGAGTAGGTGCGAGCCTGCAGAAACCCACCACTGCTATTTACTATTACTTATCTCTTTGGAACTTTTAAACAGGTGCCCTATGAAATGAACTACTGTGTGTGCTGGATATTCTGCTGCATCTATGCTGCTACATGAACACTGAGTTAAACACTATACTGCTAAAGAACATAGTAAGATTGATGGTGGTGTTACCTAGAAGGGTAATGAAATGTCTGCAAGCTTACAACCAAACTCAGAGAGCACCAAACCTTCACACTTCAACCCTGAGCTACAAATATTCTCTTCTACAAGAAAGATGTGGCAGTATGTTATATACCGTATTTTTCGGAGTATAAGACGCACCTTTTTTCCTCTAAAAAGAGGCTAAAAATCTGGGTGCGTCTTATACATCGAATACAGCATTTTTTGCCTCCTGAAACCCCGTCCTTCACCAAAATGGCCGCTTGCATACCCTTATGGAGGCTTCCAGAGATCTCCTGGGGGCGGGGGGGAGCAGAAATGAACAAAAAACAGGGCATTTGGAGGGGGGGGCAGCCTCCATAAGGCTATGCATGCAATATTTTTGACCAAAAATAGGCCTGTTTTCATGAAAAAACGGACCGTTTTTTCCTCATTTTGCCCCCCCCCCGGAGCACTCTCCAAGCCCCCCCCCCAAGGCTATTCATGCCTTTTATTTGAAAAAAAATGGGCCCATTTTTGTGAAAAGCGGGCTGTTTGGGGGAGGTTTGCACAGTATCTTTTCCCTTTCGGAAAGCTGTTTAGTTAGAGTGATTGATGAGAATTACATTGGTCAAGTACTGTACCTGCAGAAACAAAGATTTGTTCCAAACGTGGTCAGTGATTTCCTTCTCCAGCACTTGGGTGAATATACCTGGAAACATCTACCTACCTCCCTACCTCCTACCTCCCTACCTACGCTCTCTCTTTCCCTACCTATCTACTGTATTTCTCTCCCCCCTCTATATACCTACCTACCTACTCTCTCTCTCCCTACCTATATATTGTATTTCTCTATCTCTATTTCTCTCTCTCTATCCCTCTACCTACCTACCTATATGCACACTCTCTCCCTACCTACCTACTGTATTTCTCTCTCTCTCCCCTCTATCTACCTATCTACCTACTTATCTCTCTCTCCCCCACCTATCTACCGTATTTCTCTCTCTCTCTCTATTTCTCTCTCTCTCTATCCCTTTATCTACCTACCTACCTAACTACACACTCTTTCACCCTACCTATCTACCTACTGTATTTCTCTCTCTCTCTCTCTCTCCCTCTCCCTCTATCTACCTATCGACCTACCTAACTACTCTCTCTCTCCCCCTACCTACCTACTGTATTTCTCTCTCTTTCTCTCCCTCTCTATCCCTATATCTACCTACCTACTTTTTTTAAAAAAATTGCCTCTTCAAAACCTGGGTGCATCTTATACTCCGGTGTGTCTTATACTCCAAAAAATACGGTATGTTTATATAATACTAGCTGTACCCAGCCATGCATTGGTGTGGCCCAGTCTGGTTAAATGGCCAACCAATCTGTGTGTAGATCTACACTTGCACACACAAACACGTACACACAACACCGTATAACCCCCAACCTACCTACCTATCTACTGTATTTCTTCCTCTCTCCCTCTACCTACCTACTGTATATCTCCCTCTCTCTATCCCTCTACCTATCTACCTACCTACCTACTGTATTTCTCCCTCTCTATCTATCCCTCTACCTACCTACTGAGGTAGGCACCGCTCCGAGTCCCCTTGGGGAGAGGACGCGGTATATAAAAATAAAATATTATTATTATTATTATTATTATTATTATTATTATTATTATTATTATTATTATTATTATTATTATTATTATTATTATTATTATTATTATTATTATTATTATTATTACCTACCTACTGTAATTTCTCCCTCTCTCTCTCTATCCACCTACCTACCTACCTACCTACCTACCTACATACCTACTGTATTTTCCCTATCTCTCTTTATCCCTTTACCTACCTACCTACTGTATTTTCCCTCTCTCTCTCTATTCCTCTACCTACCTACTGTAATTTCTCCCTCTCTCTATCTCTCTACCTACCTACCTACCGTATTTTCCCTTTCTCTCTCTCTATCCACCTACCCACCTGCCTACCTACCTACCTACCATGCAGCGTCCTGGGACCAAGAATGGGCTACATTGGAGTGTGCCAGCCCCCATGCCTAGTTTTGGGCCTAGTAGGTGTCCATGCAGCCTCCTGGGACCAGAAATGGGCCACATTGGAGTGTGCCACCCCCTGCATCTTGTTTTGGGCCTAGTAGGCCTGCCTGGGTCACTTGGGAGTGTGCCATGTGTGAGGGAACATTGGAGGCTTATTCAGTTGCTGGGGAAACGACCATTGGAAATGTGAGGGGCATGTGCATCATAAGAAGTAGCCGGGTGGGAGGAGCTTAAGGGAGGTGAAAACCTCAGAAGTGTGTACCTTTTACATTTGTGCTGCTTGCACATGACACAGGTGTGCCAGCCACAAAACCTATACATATGATTGCTTCGGAAGTTCTTGGGAACATTGTGTGAAAATTTGGTGCCGATCAGTGCAGTACTTTCTGAGATTAGTGGCTTTGCACAAACTATTTTACATTTTTATTTATATAGATAAATATATTTATATCATATATAGTATAAATCTGAGGCTTTAACTAGAGTTGTTAGATGGTAACAAAGATACACGAAACTCTCTTTTATATTCTAGAGTGGTTATTTGGATTTGTAAATTCTAAATCTAGGAGCCCAAGCTTCCCCAAATAATAAAGATATCATTTGTGCCATTAGTGAGGACCAGAATATGGGAAGGCAGAAGAGATTTTAACCATTTGCTCTGCACAATGAAACCAATTCAATTGAAGTCACTGCACCAGCTACTTTTTTAAAAAGCCACCATTCACCCAAGTGCAAATTGTATGAATGTTGTCTGGAAAAGCAACAGTTAGGGTATATCTGCACTTGCAGGCGGTCCTATGTGAATGGATCAATAATCATTTCTGAGAGCAAAAATTAATGATCTTTCTTCTGCAGTACTTGCCTAATCCCATCATAATTTCACCGGCATTCTCCCACTGCAGTTTTGAAACTTGTGCTTTTACATTGTAGGAAGTTAGTACCCCCCACCTCGAGAGAGAAAGAAGGCTTTTCTAGAATCAAATCATTCACTTCTCTCCACTACCAGGAAAACATTCCAGGCAGTCCTTCCAACAGTTCAGTTTTATGAATGAGATACTTTTGCATCTATTGAGAAAACTGGAGCATTCCATTCAGTATCCATCCATTCAGAAATCCAGGCTAGCCTATTCATAAACCAAATGCCATCAGCCACAGCTCCCCCAGGCTGGAACTGATGGGATTTTTAAAAAAAATAGAAAAACCAAGACTCCTAAAATCTACATTCCCCACTCAGCTCCAAGGTAGGACGTGACCTTTTAGACCAAGGGTGTCAAACTCAAGACCTACTGGATGGATACGGCCCATGGGTGCGGAAACCTGACCCGCGGGACCAGCCTGGAAATAACAAAGGAACAGCCTACGGGGCCTCTGGCAGCAAAAATGGGACAGTGGGGGGATGCACCACCCCCATATCCTGTATTTGGCCTGGATGGCCCCCTGCAGCACTCTGCTGGCCAAAAGAGGGCACAGGGAGACTGCATGAGGCCACCCATGCCCCATTTTTTGCCTGGAAGGCCTCCTGCCATACTTTGCTGGCAAAATGGGGCATGGGGGGGGGCTTATTCACCACCATTAGAAAAGCAAAAGACACAAGGCTCACTACATTGCACAACCCCCAGGAGCGTCTCAATCACCAAACCCCAGAATCCTATAAAAATCCACCCACTCATTGGTCAGCCACCCCAGAAACATGCTGCTGTCACTGAAGTTTCTGGCATCCAAATAAAAAGAGTTCTTCTTTTCTTGTAGCCAGTTTTATTTCCAGCATTTTTCTCCTGGCTTGGAACCGGACTGGATTTTTCTTCCAACAATATGTGAAGTCTTAATACCAAGGCACTTTATAGTGCCTTGGTAAGGCCACACTTGGAATACTGCATTCAGTTTTTGTCGCCACAATGTAAAAAGATGTGGAGACTCTAGAAAAGAGTGCAGAGAAGAGCAACAAAGATGATTAGGGGACTGGAGTCTAAAACATATGAGGAACAGTTGCAGGAACTGGGTATGTCTAGTTTAATAAAAAGAAGGACTAGGGGAGACTTGATAGCAGTGTTCCAATATCTCAGGGGTTGCCACAAAGAAGAGGGAGTCAAACTATTCTCCAAGGCACCTGAGGGTAGAACAAGAAGCAATGGGTGGAAACTAATGAAGGAGAGAAGCAACTTAGAACTGAGGAGAAATTACCTGACAGTTAGAACAGTTAATCGGTGGAACAGCTTGCCTCCAGAAGTTGTGAATGCCCCAACACTGCAAGTCTTTAAGATGTTGGATAGCCATTTGTCTGAAATGGTATAGGGCTGCTGCCTAGGCAAGGGGTTGGACTAGAAGACCTCCAAAGTCCCTTCCAACTCTGCTATTTTATTGTATTGTATAATATTTTATTTTCTTCTAGGCAGCCCCTTACAGTTTCTTTGGCTTCTGCACAGAGGAAAGAACATGCCTTTACTTCAATCAACAGCAGCAACTTAATTATTAGAAACATTTAACTTTCTAATTTCTGCTGCAAAAACTGTTGTGACATAGGAATCTCAATAGTACAGTAGTTCTAACACTTGAGTGACATGTACAGTAGAATACTGGCTTGAAATCTGGGAAAATCATGGCAAATTTGCTATGTTTTTAATCTCATTTTTCTTTTTCTTGAGTTATCTACTTTTTTTAATGTAAGTGCTATAATGTTAAATTTATTAATACAATACAATAATACAATAGCAGAGTTGGAAGGGACCTTGGAGGTCTTCTAGTCCAACCCCCTGCCTATGCAGGAAACCCTATACCATTTCAGACAAATGGCTATCCAACATCTTCTTAAAGACTTCCAGGGTTGGGGCATTCATAACTTCTGGAGGCAAGCTGTTCCACTAGTTAATTGTTCTAACTGTCAGGAAATTTCTCCTCAGTTCTAAGTTGCTTCTCTCCTTGATTAATTTCCACCCATTGCTTCTTGTTCTGCCCTCAGGTGCTCTGGAGAATAGGTTGACTCCCTCTTCTTTGTGGCAACCCCTGAGATATTGGAATACTGCTATCATGTCTCCCCTAGTCCTTCTTTTTATTAAACTAGACATACCCAGTTCCTGCAACCGTTCTTCATATGTTTTGGTCTCCAGTCTCCTAATCATCTTTATTGCTCTTCTCTGCACTCTTTCCAGAGTCTCCACATCTTTTCTACATCGCGGCAACCAAAATTGTTTTCTCACTTTTGCAATTGGTTGAAAAAGCTTTCATAAACATATACACATATAAAATTAAGTATCTCAAATGCTAGCTGTCTGTAAATATGAGAGCAATTAGCAATTGCTTTTCTGGAATGGCAGGTTAGGAGCGGCAGAGCAACATGGGAGAGTGGTCTACTAGGGGCCATGGTAGCCCGTAGTCCAGAACGAACCCTAGGCAAGTCATTGAGAAAGATTCTAAGCCTGGAAAGAAGTTTTTAAAGCAGGCTTAGAGATTAAGCTGGCATCAGCAAAAGAGAAGAGCAGCTTAAGGATATAATGTGGATGTGCTCTCAGCCTCCAAAAATAGGCTAGCTTTCACTTGCCCCCTTTACTTTGGGAAAAAATGAATATAGATTCTCAAGAGAACCGAGAAGGAAGAGGACCATATACCAGTGCAGGGTCCAAAAGATATTCCTCTAATACATGTCTGTAACCTCAATGAGGTAATAAGCAGCATATTTAATTGAAATAATATTTTATTTGGAACTACACAATTGGGTCATCATTTCGGATATATTTCCTTACCTAAAATGAGAAACTGAATGGTCAAGGCTGGGCAAAGAAGCAATGGGAGTGGAAATGACTACCTGCTGACTTCTCCACTGAGCGTCCTAGAAGAAAGCTGGCATGGGATGTGTATTTAATTGCTTTTACACACACACACCTCTTTAAAACCTTTCCCATGTACTAGACACGGCTATCTCTTGTGTTTCAGGATTAGCACTAGTTTGCTTGCATGTTTGTGTGTGTTCACATAGCTGGAGTTTGGACAGGACATTCCAATGTCCTTCCTTTTATGTTTTGTTAGATCTGAAGGGATAAATTCTGGGTAAATGACCTGAGAATTCCACAGTTGAATAGAAATATTGTGAATGCCTGTTTAATTGGGGATAATGCAGTTACCATGTTTATAACCATGACATGATAAATCTATTTCTGTTTCCTTTTTGAAACAAAAAACTGAAATATCCTGCCATATCTGTGGTCAACGTTTTTGGATTGTTTGTTTGGAAGATGGGCTTGATCTATGGTGCTGATTGATTCAGTAGATGAACCCACCAAAAGTCTTCAAAGAAACCACTAGATGGCACAGTCACCCATAGCTTTGCAGCAACATCAACCAGCAGATGGCAACAATCAAACATATATTCTTTCCACATTTAAATCCCTCTTGAATTAAAACAGAAAAAGCAGAACATCCAGGTGGAATTCTGTAGTAGAAAATTATCATTTTATATTCTGTGGGTTCAGAATTCTTATTTTATCATTTTAATGATAAAATAGTTCTCCTCTTTAGAATACAAAATTTGCATTTTAATTTTCAAAGGCACTTTCATTACTGGAGATTCTCTCTGTCTGTCTGTCTGTCTGTCTGTCTCTCTCTCTCTCTCTCTCTCTCTCACACACACACACAGAGAGAGAGAGAGAGAGACAGAGAGAGACAGAGACAGAGACAGAGACAGAGACAGAGATGGCAATTCAGGGAAACAAGAAAACAAAACTAGTTCCCTCAATTTCAAACATTGCCAAAGACGGTAATGATAGCTTTTGCTATATTGCTCCTGACATTTGTAAATTTATCTACAGGGTTGATGTTAATGCATTATGGAAAATATGCAATAGGAATTATGAATATAGTAGTTTAGTTTAGAATATGGTCAAGTTATAACAATAAAATAAGGAAAAGATTGGGAAATTTGGAAAACGCTATGAGATAGAGAAAAAATGACATTCTAAATAGATGTCAAGAGCGATTATATTCTAACTCACTGGATTTATAGCACCATATCAGGGTTTTTTTTAAAAAAAAGATTAGCAGCCACACATATTTAATCAACCAACCAACCAACCAACCAACCAACCAACCAATTAATCAATCAATCAATCAATCAATCAATCAATCAATCAATCAATCAATCAATCAATCAATCAATCACAGCTTAGCTATATTTATCCAATTCTTGTCTAATTTAATAGTTGGTATGATGTACATTAAAATTAATTTCTACTCAGATGTAAATCTCATTGACTTAAAGACTATTTGTTTAAAATGGAAAGTTATTGCTTTGATCTGAGCCTTTGAGATATTTCTATTTGCAATCGTAACACCCAATCCTACATGTATAACTGGGAAACAATCTACACTGATTTCAGCTCAAGTAAATATGCATAAAATTGTAGCCTAGTTTTAAAATACCATAACTATGTCTCTTTAGCTCTTTAATTACATTTACTTCTCAGAAGACATACATACCCTTTAGCCAATAGCTGGGATCTTGTTAAGACAAATTCAACAAGCAGAGAGAATAAACTAGCAATGCCTTCTAGTTTCATAGAAAATGATCTTAGATGCAAATGCTACTCCAAATTTTTTTTCCCCTTTTGTGGTCCTATCGTAACCCAGGATTCAAGTCTGTCACCCTACATTTTATCAACAAGTGATAGGATTGACACAGTGCTTGATCTGCTGATAAAGTTTTGTCAATCAATAGTGAATCTCCTGGTTTGTTGGCTGTTGATTTGAAGCCCTGTGAAGATTTTTATTAGTTTGCACCTTGCCTAAGCCAGTGACACATATTGCATTGTCCAGATCGGGTGGCTGATTTTAGCAGCACCAGACAATCTGAGATGTAAACATGTAAAATGTCAGCTGCTACACAAAGGCCTAATTACTGCATGACAATAGCCTTCCCTCCCCTTTAAATACTACTGTGCTCATTAAACTCTTCCTGCTGTAAATGCTCAAGAAAACCAAGTATGGGTGAAAACATCTGTGATTTTGCATGTGTGAGAAGCACATGCTGCTTATTTTTCTTCTGAAATCCTGATCTCTCTCTCCCTCCCTCCTTCTCTCTGTCTCTGTGTGTATGTATCTCACAGCAGGTGGCAGTACCTGTATGATGTCCTTGAAATAATGTATGAAAATAGAGAAGATTTATATATGTACAGGCTATTGAATGCAAGAAGCAGGGAAAGGAGAAAAATATCCAATGTAGCCTATGGTCAAGTCTTCCAAGATTATATAAAGCCAGAACTAAATAACCAGTGACATGACAGATATGCTGAATTACAACTTCCGGCTTCTCTAGAATCAAGGCTAAAAATATGATACATAGTTAAGCTTCTCCAGCCACAGGTTGCTTGTCCCTGAAGCAGAAATGCCAGCCATACACATCAGCTTGTGGATGCTATGTTGATGTAGGGGTATTATCCCTCACAATCACGTCTTCACTAGCCAGCAACTTTTTTTAGATTACCTTGTTTCCATCATATCCCAAAGGATCAATTTGTAGGAATTCTTTTGGCCGAGGAAGGCAAACCCTCCAAGAAGATTTCCAATATATGGGTATTTGATGTTGTACTCTATTGTTCATGGAGAACCTTTAAAATAAGTTCCTGAAACAGTCTTCTTCAGATGAAAAAAATGAAACTCTATTGTGATGTACTCCAAGCATGAGTGTCAAGGTAGGCTGTTCGCTTGACTGTATTACTTATTTAGATTTTTTTTCCTGTACCTGCACACTAGCATCATCTAAGGAAGTCTTAGTTGAACCTATAGGTCCATTGAACCTATAGGCCCGTTGAACCTATAGGCCCTGAAGTCTTAGTTGAACCTATAGGCCCATTTGAGCCTTTTCATGTGTCTAGTTGACAAACCATGAAGAGATGTGTAACAGAAACAATTATGACATCAGTGTCAGTGACCAATATCCAATAATAAAATAAGCTCAAATAAGCTCAAGAAATACAAATCTGCCGGAACATTGATTCAAATATTGAACCTTCTCCTTATTTTTAGAAATCAGGGGATAGAATTTTGGCCCAGTATTTTTTAAAAAAGTAAAATCAAGAGATTACAGGGATACAAATTGTTAAAAAGGTGAAGTACCTAGGTATTTGGTTGGCCGCTAAATGCCAATCGATAAAAGAGTTGAATTACCAGAAAACTACTGATGGAGATGGGGAAAAAATTAAGTACTTGGAGAAATATTCAACTTTCAATTTTGGGACATATCGCAGTGATCAAGGCTTATATTTTACCAAAGTGGCTGTACTTATTCCAAACTGCCCCAGTAAAATTAGATAATGAATTTTTTAACAAATTGGAAAGAATAGTCAGCAAATTTGTATGGAACAGCAGGAAGCCGCAGATAAAAAGGAGAATGCTGCAGGAGCATAGGATGAGAGGAGGATTAGGATTCCTCATTGGGAGCTTTATTATCATGCCGCTAATTTAGCTTGGACTAGGGACTGGATACCACTCTCAAGAAGACGGGTTCTAACCATTGAAGGATAGAATTTATCCCAAGGCTGGCATGCCTACTTATGGCCAAAGAAGGACAGTCAATACAAAATGTTTTCTAATCATTGTATTAGAGACATATTGATAAAATCCTGGCAGAAAGTGAAAGGCTAGATATATAGGAACACACCTTGCTGGTTTGCCCCCTTAGAAGCGGTAATGAATTCGATGCTCCATAAACCAAATAGGAATCTGAGATACAAAGATCTTTTCGATGTTCGGGGGAACCTAAAGTCTTGGGAAGAGCTATACACTGAGGGAATTGAATTAATTATTATATTTGCAGATGAGCTCAAGATTCAATAAGGATAAGCAGGAATTTGGGATAGACATATTACCACAGGAACTAGATAAGATCGTGTGGGGCGATGATATTAAATTTATTTCTAAAGTCTACAATCTTCTTTTGTTTCACAAAATGGAAGGGAACCTTGTAAAAGATACTATGACTGCTTGAGGAAAGAATATTGGCCGAATGATAGAACCAATGGAATGGGAACAAATTTGGACCAAAAATACCAAACTTACACTAGCATTTAAAGAAAATATTTATAAAATGGTATACAGATGGTACCTGGCCCCAGCAAGGATATCCAAAATGTTTCCTGCTACATCTGACAAATGTTGGAAGTGTGACTGCCAAGGGCACCTTCTTCCACCAGTGGTGGACCTGCCCGAAGGTTAAACGGTTTTGGACTACTATAAAAAATTAGTTGCTAGAAATTACAGGATTTGATTTTCAATTGGATCCAGTTATATTTCTCCTGGGGTAAAGCCAAGAGAAGTACCTAAAGATGATGATGATGATGATGATGATGATGATGATGATGATGATGATGATGATGATGATGATGATGATTTTATTAAATTTATAGACCGCCCCTTCTTCCCCATGGGGACTCGGGGCGGTGCACAGGAAATTAAAAATCCAATAAATACAACAATATACAAAATGCAAAATATTAAAACCGAATTAAATTACCCCTGTGCTAAAATCAATATTAAAACCCCTAAAACCCTAACAATTACCCCTTAAAATTCTGATTAAACAATTTCTTTCTGTGGCTAGGTATATAAAAAATTAGGCCAGGCTGGCCTGATGGAAGAAGTGAGTCTTTAACTTCTGGCGGAAGGAGTGGAGGTCCGTCGTTGTTCTGATTTCTGGGGGTAGGTCATTCCAGAGGGTTGGGCCCACCACAGAGAAGGCCCTTCCCCTGTTTGGTACTTATTAATACACATCACGACAGCAGCACGTATGACATACACGCAACATTGGAAAGCAAAGGAAATCCCGACAGACCAACAAGTCCTGGATAAGATACTACGATGTACAGAAGCTGACAGGATGACATATATTCTTAAAGGGAAAAGTGAATCGCTTTTTAATAAAAGTTGGGATTCCTGGTATATATGGCTGGGAAACAGAATATCAGATTTTAATGGGAGTAGCGGTTAAGATTCGGTTTATAAAAATAGTTATTGCAATGATTGTTCTTGAACTTTTCCTTTACATAAACTTTGATCTTATTATAAATGTAGGAGAAATACTGAGAACTATGGTTTTATAAGACGACTATAGGATGTGTATAAGATTTATCATTTAAGGATGAACTAGATTAAAATTGGAGGAGGTACTAAACTCCTCAGTCTTGATTCAATGTTTGTGTGTATTACTGTTTGTGTTTGGAACATAATAAAATTTATTTAAAAAAAGTAAAAGCAGAATAAAATGATAACAAAGCAGCCTAAACTTAATCCAGAAGTAGAGAACACACAATATCAAAGAATAAAAGCATGAAAATACAACAGAGAATAATTACAATCTAATTCTTAAATGCTTGTAAAGTACAAAATTGTATCTACTATTGTGCTGAAAATCCAGTAAAACAGATGTCAATAAGAAAAGCGTTCTGCAGCCAGAATTAGAGAGGCAATGGGTGGAAACTAATCAAGGAGAGAAGCAACTTAGAACTGAGGAGAAATTTCCTGACAGTTAGGACAATTAATCAGTGGAACAGCTTGCCCCCAGAAATTGTGAATGCCCCAACACTGCAAGTCTTCAAGAAGATGTTGGATAGCCATTTGTCTGAAATGGTATAGGGTTTCCTGCCTTGGCAGGGAGTTGGACTAGATGACCTCCAAGGTTCCTTCCAACTCTGCTATTGTATTGTTATCACCTCTGAGCATTCTAAAGGTAGCTTCAAGTGGCCGATAGTTGCTTAATTTTTACTATCCTGCCGTTACCATATCTGAATGACAAGATGGCAGCAAAGAGACAGAAAACACCTTATCTCATCTCATTGCTGCCATTTATTTGCTTGGCAATCCCTAATAGAATTCACAATTACAATCCTGAAAAAAAGAAAACAAGACAGTAGTATGAGAAACAGAAGCCTTTTTTCCGACCCATAGAAGACAGCAAGAACAGACAGATGTGGGAGATAAAGTCCAATGGAAAAGGGTGAGTGTGTGGCAAGAAGAGGAATGTGATATGTGCAATGCCAGGAACGGGCATGAGATTCACTGCTGAAGGTAAGGTTGTTCAATATCAACATGGCGGATGTTTACAATACAATACAATACAATAGCAGAGTTGGAAGGGACCTTGTAGGTCTTCTAGTCCAACCCCCTGCGTGGGCAGGAACCTTATACCATTTCAGACAATTTCCATTTCAGACAGTTTAATTTCCACAAGGCACTTTTAAAAGTCTGATTGACAGTTGGACATTGTTGTTATTTTTCCATTACACATGAAAGGAAGTAAAGACTTTTAGTATATGTTAAAAATATCCTTCTCTTACCAAAGAACCATAGATACAGAAGGTGTTTAGGTCAGTTTTGAGATGTCTCTTGAAAAATAAAAAATATATTTTCATACGCATGTAATGTACGTAGGGCATCTAAGACCATAATTTCCATGTATCTTTCAAATTCCTTGATTCTGTGTATGATAACAAATAATGACCTTTTAAAATATGCCAGATTTAGTTTCCTCTGACTAGGGATAAAAGCTTGAAAAGGAATAGGGAAAGCTTAAAAGCTTCTTTCATTGTCTACATTTTAAATTCGTATTAGCATAAAGTTTCTGCTTGTAAAGGACAAAGGCCAACTCACAAAGGCTAAATTAGAGATAAAAGAAATAATTTGCAAACCTTATATCAAGCCATCTCTTTGTTCCTCTGACAAAATTCACTTTAAAGTTTGAATCAGAATACAGAATCATTTCAACATCTGTGGCAGCCATTAAATTGTATGTCCCTAGAGCTATTTCAAAGCACAAGTTTCCAAAGAGGGGCAGATGCATCTGTTAATGATGTTAGTGACCCAATTTGTGTTCTCTTCTGTCCTCCATAAAGATAGAATGACATATTCTTTAGGAAGATACATGATGAAAAACACCATTTAAATCTTGCTGCTTACTTTCATTCATGGATTATGATAATTATGCTTTCATGCCGGATTATGGGTTGAGAAATTTTAGAATAAAATCAGATATATCAGAACTTGCTGGTAGCCGTGTTCCAATATCTCAGGGGTTGCCACAAAGAAGAGGGAGTCAAACTATTCTCCAAAGCTCCTGAGGGCAGAGCAAGAAGCAATGGGTGGAAACTAATCAAGGAGAGAAGCAACTTAGAACTGAGGAGAAATTTCCTGACAGTTAGAACAATTAATCAGTGGAACATCTTGCCTCCAGAAGTTGTGAATGCCCCAATACTACAAGTCTTCAAGAAGATATTGGATAGCCATTTGTCTGAAATGGTATAGGGCTTCCTGCCTAGGCAGGGAGTTGGACTAGATGACCTCCAAGGTCCCTTCCAACTCTGCTATTGTATTGTATTGTAATATGGATTTACAAGGGGATAGGAGTTCAGTTTCTAGTCATATACGTGGAGGGTTGGATAATTTTGTCTCTACAGCCTACCTACCCCAACTATCTATGCTGATATATTAGACCGCTTTTATGTTGGCTTGATTTAATGCTCTACCTTCAGCATTCATGATGGGAAGATAGCAGAACGTTCTGTTTGAGCAAGCGCTCTGCCTTTTGGGGATGTGTGAGCAGATTAATGAGTCATACTCTTCTGTACTGTCTTCTTTTAAATTGAAGGACATTACCTGTTGGTTTGCATTATTTAAAGTATCCAATTTATAGTAAAGTGTTATCTGCCTTTATACAGATTATCTTTGATTTACGACCAGCATTGAACCCAAAATTTAGTGAGACATTGTTAAGTAAGGTTTGCCCTATTTTATGACCTTTCTGGCCATTGTTGATAAGTGAATTACTGCATTTGTTAAGTTAGCATGGTTGTTAAGTGAATCTGGCTTCCCCATTGACTTTGCTAGTCAGAATGTCGCAAAAGGTGATTACTTGATCCCAGGAAACTGCAATCATCATAAATATGAGTCAGTTGCCAAGCATCTGAATTTTGATCACATGACCACGAGAATACTGCATTGGTCATAAGTATGAAAAATGGTCATAAATCACTTTTCCCAGTGCCATTGCAACTTCAAAAGGTTACTAAATGAATTGTTGTAAGATGAGGATTACCTGCAGCTTTTTAAAGACTTTAGGATACATTCAAGTTTTTTCAGTTTATATAACTCATTTGCTTGGGATGGACAGCTACAGAAAATGAATGAATGAATGAATGAATGAAGGAAAGAAGGAAGGAAGGAAGGAAGGAAGGAAGGAAGGATGGAAGGAAGGAGACTTTTATATGTTGATATTTCCACCTTAATAATAAAGAGAAACAAACAATAAATTAATCACATTGTATTATTCCACTTGAATAATGACATCAGCCAGTGTAAATGGTTAAGAGAACAGTATGTTCTACAATTGTACCATCTTTTAATACGTTAAATCTAACTGGTCTTTTAAAATTATTTTGGTCAGTTTATTTTTCTCATTTTCCTGTTTTGAGAAGATTCCCCCCCCCCCCAATTCTGTTAATTTTTGGTTTTTCATCATTTATTTACTAATAGAAAGTAATATAAAAATAAAACCAAAGAAATGGGCAAAATGTCATAGAATTGGCACATTCTCCCATTGTTGGGTCTGAGAAACACACAACACAACACCTATACCCTGTCTGTGACTAATAAACAATTTCATAACTAGCGATGGGGAAAACCAGTCAATTACTGTTGCTTGATTGCAAGAGCAGCACCCAATGAAATTAACAAAAAAATAATTGTGGAACTGCATCCAGTAGGGTTTTCAATAAGTTCTACTGATTTTAGTACTGAACATTAAGTGCTTCTATTTCAGATTTCATTATCTACCTGCCTTTGGTAAATCTATGCAAAAGCCCCCAGTTATGGCTGGGAAAATGTTTATATGATTATAGATATTTTGAGTTTCAATGCAATTTACATTGTCTAAAATAGAAAGATGCCCCCATTAAACCTCAATTGCTACTACAGCCTAAAAGCTCATTCCCTTCCTACCATTTGAATCAAATTTATCAGATTTATCAGATTTAACAGATTAACAGAGGTAGAAGGGACTTTGCAGGTCATCTAGTCCAACCCCCTGCCCAAGCAGGAGACCCTACATCTGCCTCTACCTAGGATTGAACTCACAACCTCCTGATTGGGAGGCGAGAGCTCCACCTCTAGTCTTTTCATTTTTTTTTTAATTTTATTCTTTCATTACAATAAATCATAAAATCTTGAAACTGCTGTTTTAAAAGCATAATGAAGTATAAATTAGAATAAAATCCATAAAAATCCAGCAGTATTGAAATGCAAACTGAGATGTAAAGTGTCATAGAAGCTTTGTGGAAGAGCCACAATCTGACTGGCTTCCTGACTGTAACAGGCATAAGGATGACTGAAACTCCTGGGAAAAGATATTCCAGAAGATCCGATTCACAGCTCCTCTCTTCAGCCTTCCCAGGGCGAAGGGATCTTTAGCATGTCCACCTGTGTGGCCTGAAGAACCAGGAAGATTCAATTTGGAGTCCCAACTGTAAATTGACATCAAGTCCTACAAGGGTTGTATAAAGCAGCACTTTTGAATTGTACCCACAAGCCTACGGGTAACTAATGCAGTTCTCACAATAAAAATGTTGGACTATATTATGAGTCCTGCCCCAATCAGCATGCAAAAGACTACATTTTGTAGCAATTACAGTTTGTTGGTAGTCTTTCAGGGACCCAGGTTCAAGCAGATGACAGTCCAAGATGTCTTGACTGTAAGTGTCAGAGGTGGGACCTGTTCGGTCGAACTGGTAGTGGTCTGGCGGCCTGGGTCG
This sequence comes from Rhabdophis nuchalis, assembly GCA_039707465.1. Taxonomy (NCBI): domain Eukaryota; kingdom Metazoa; phylum Chordata; class Lepidosauria; order Squamata; family Natricidae; genus Rhabdophis; species Rhabdophis nuchalis. Next base: position 63,678,555 of record CM077645.1, read on the forward strand.
CTGGAACCGGCAGCAACTGCCATGCCCCCGAACCGTTTCTCCCAGCGGTGCCTATGGTGCCGCCATCTTGTTTTTTGCTTCGGCCTATGTGCAGAGCAATTTTTATTGCGCTGTGCATGCGCAATAAGTGTGCACACGTGGGGCGCAGACACAAGTAAACTGGCAGTAGTGCCTGCCGGAACCTAGCCCTGATAAGAGTAATTCTTATTATGAGTTTAGCTTCTTTAGCTGAACTCCTGGCCCTTTTTCATCTTCATAGAGCAGGGGGGTCCAAACTTGGGAACTTTAAGACTTGTGGACTTCAAGTTGAAGTCCACAAGTCTTAAAGTTCCCAAGTTTGGACACCCCTGTCATAGAGGATGGAGAAGTAGAGGTACTACATGTTTATTCCATTAAAATGTCATATGAATCTTCCCAACAGGAAGATGGACTTGGAAATATTCATGGACTTGGAAATATTCAGATTCCTGGAACTGGGGAAGCTAAAGCTTCTGAGGAAACATCTCCTCCCCCCCCCCCTTGCTCAATCCTCAGCCTTACCAGTTGGCTGTACTATAAGTACTGTGCTTTCTTAACAGTGAGAGAAATCATTGATGTAAAAAGTATCTTTTTATTTATATTCACATGATAAAAACTGGTTCTAGAGCTCATCTTTGATCCAAATTAAACCCCCTTTTTTAATGTCTTGGTTTCTTTCTTCCTTAGCAATGCATTGCAGACAAAACTAAAATGCTTTTTGCTCTTAGAAATAATTAAGAATTTAAAATGGCAAACCACAGTATAGGCTTCCTTCAGCTGCACTAGTGAGACCAATGGCTAAACTGTGCATCCGTGATGTAAAAGATAGTGTTTTATCAAAATTCACCAGACTCGGCACACCCACACAAAGAGACAGTTAAGTTACTATTTGTGTAAGAAGCTATGAAGCAGGAAGAAGCTATGATGGCAGATATGAAGTTTTATCATGTTCTTTCAGTCCAATGAAGAATTACTAAGTTCCACTTAAGTCAGAGGACTATTATCAACCTATTAGTAATTTTCCATTTTAATTTTAAATAATGCTGCACTCTACTGATTTAACCTATTATTAATGGATCTACTCCCCCCTCCCCATTTTCTAATTCTTGTTTTTGGCAATAAATTATTAGCTTTTCAAAAGCTGGAATGGATAGGATTGATCACTATTCAGATTCTTTGTAAAGGATGTAAAAATAAATGGAATACTGTGGCCCACCTTCTCCTTGCCTACCTCTCTAAACCACTGCTGCTTGTTCTAAACAGCTTCCCTTTTACTTTTGGGAAACATGTTTAGGATTTCCTAAAACCAATTTTAATGTAATCTAAAACTGTCTGGACAGGGAAAATGACTAGTACATGCTGAGGACAATGTTCCATTAGCACTAATTTATTGTCCTTCAGGGCATTGCAGAAACATTGATGAATACAACAGAACACAGACATTTCTGCTTTATTAGAATATCACTTCGCACGTGTCTGTTCATGAATCAGCATTGTACAGTTCCTTTTATTCCCAGAACAATTTTTTTTATTTCTATTCAAAATGAATAGGAGGTATTTGAAGTGAAAGGGTCAAAGTGGCATGTCAAAACCGATTGCCGTGATGAATACGCATGAGCACGCAACCCAAAAGGAGACAACGCATGGATTTTTTTCATGATTTCAATGCTTACAGTACAAGGATAGGGAATACGGGCTTTTCCCAGATGTTATTGAATTCTAATTCACATCTGCCCTGGCCAACAAGAGCAATAAGGGATGATGGGAGTTGCCACCCACAACGAAAGATAGATGCACCTGCTTTGTCAAAATGCTGATGATCCGCTGGAAAAGTTGTGACGCACATTCTGTCCCTTATATAGGAATAGGTGATGTCATATTCATGAAGGCAGGGCTTGTGTTTAGATGTTCTGATGCTCCTTTCATCATTGGTGCTGCCGAAGGACTCCCACAGCGGGAGGCCACATATTACTGTCCTGCAGTGCAGAACGAATGCATGTATTTTCCTAATTATAGAATTTGAATAACCAAAGAAATAATGGTTTAATATAATAAGTATACGGCTGTGCAATGCTTCCTATTCTGGTGGCATGAATACGGCATCTTTATGGAGCTTTTCAGAGCAGCCACATTTCAAAATCATGAGTATTATTTACAGAGTAGTCACAGGACCCCATGGCAAAACACAGGCAATTTAAAGTGTTAGAGACAGGTGCTACATTTGTGCCTCTATACATTGTAAAACATTTGTTTTAATTCAGTCCAATATGCTGCACAGTCCTAAAAAACATTCCAATCAATCTTCCAAAAGGTAAGTGGGAAACAATGAATAGCTTGATTCTGGGCGAGTTGGGGTTTCTGCTAGAGGCCGATTTATTCTCATTGGGAATGAAAAGAAAACCAATACTGTATTATGTACAAGAAAAATTTATAGATTGCCATTTATAGATCACTTTCTCCAGTATGAGCTTTCTTGAGTATTTAAGATCATGAACAGAGGCCATACTTTGTCTTCCAAAATCATGGTTGATTGGCTCAGAGAGTAGGTGCCTTTTTATTGTTGGACCCAGACTTTGCAATTCCCAGCTCAGAAATCCAAACCACTTCTTTCTTGAGCCTTCTGCTGCTTCCAGTGATCTTTGGCTTTAAACTTTTGGGTCTTTGTTTACCCATCTCTATTCCTTAAATGTACACACAGACCTGCATGCATTAATTTCTCAACCATTCTGGGCCTATGACCAAGTTGCTCCTTCTGTGTGAAAGTTCATGTCAGAATAAATCAATTCAACTTTAAGCTTCCATTGCACTTTCTGTGCATTTTTAAAAGAAAGTCTTTGCTTTCTACCTTTTCCATGCTCCTGCTGAGTCTTGTGCCAAAGGGAAGATATGATATTTTCTCTTCAGAGTGCAGGGCCCAGAGGGGAACAAGTGCTTGTTTCCTTGCCTTACCTTGACCTATACCTTGTTAAGCTACGTGCCTGACAAGTGAACCCAGATGAGGGCTCACGGATGTAACCAATACAGTTCATTGCTATTTATTTATACTTAAAGGTGGGTCAACATGCAAAGCAGAGTGTAATCACATTTGAAACTGAGATCTCTGCTGAACATCATTCTGAACTTCCGCAGTGCCTGGAAGATGGTATTTACAGCTGGGTGTTTAGTTGCTTAAATGCCAAAAGGTTTCAAAGAGCAGCATAAACAGTCAATATAAACACAATTTGCATGTAATGACTGGATTCCTTTAACCTCAAGGGACGGGGAAGATTATTTGTCAGATGCCTTTTAGTTAGAGACAAATGTCTAGGAAAAAAAATAATTAGGTTTGTAACACGGCACTCAGCGTCTCTTCTTATTGATTAGGAAGCTAAGGCAAAGTTTGCCTGCAAGGCTGTGTCAAGTGTTAAGAGAACACTTAGCTGGGAAAGACATAAAACAACCTGTGATTTAACCTGGTTATTAATCAGCTTTTATTTTTCTTGACAGCAGTTCTGTCCTTATTAAAATACCAAGTTAAGGCAACATGATCTTTTCTCTTTTCTGTCTGGTACAAAATGATTATTTCAAGGGATAGCTGTCACTGAAAATGTCAATAATTAACACTTACCATTTAATGTTCCACCTGAAAAAAACATTTTAAACATGATATGTGTTTAATTCCAGTGTTTGTTCTTGATATTATTCTAGAGAAGGACAGTTTCAAATATTTCAATGATAGCAATTAGAAGTAGACGTGGGTACAGCTGAGCCTAAGAGGAAATCAATCGATCATCTTTACAACCAGTTATAGTACAGTACTGGGAGAAAAAAAACATGATGGAATGTACGGTATATGAAATAAAGCAGAAATAACATCATATGTTTTCCGTTGCCAACTAAAACAAGTAGCCCAATTTGCTTATCACTGGATCAGATTCCGAGTGATGATATGGTGGTCTGTTCTAGAAACAACAAAAAATCAGAGGGATATGACATGTTGGGACTTTGGCAGCTGAGAGAGTGGGGGTGGAGATGTACTGGTGAGGCTAAATTGCCACATAAGTTCCCCACATATTTAGGCAACATGATAGCAAAGGAAGAAAGGGAGGGAGGGAGGAAGGAAGGGAGGGAGGGAGGGAGGGAATGAGGGAAGATTATGGGAAAACAGGAAATAGGTGGGCTAACTTGTAGGCCATGGGGAGGAAGAAGGGAGGGGACAACATATATCATGATCTATGTGCAAAATACATTGTGAACCTTCTGAATTTCATTTTGACCAAACCAAAAGCAATTAAACACTTAAGGTTTTGTTTCTGTAACTGTGGTGGATCCAGAGTAGTTTGGCAGAAACTTGTGGGATTCAGTGATGTTTTTATTGTTGTTTCATGTACATCTCTGGTAAGAATTGACCTGAGAGCAATATAACAGACCATAGATGAAGACCATTGTGATAGAATTTCCTAAGGAATACTATATTGTACATTGATTAAAACCGCCTGGGAATACCGGGTGCTGTAGGCTTTGAGTCCTCCAAGGCTCTGTTTTAGGCCCAGTACTCTTTAACATCTTCATCAACGATTTGGATGAGGGGATAAATGGGGAACTCATCAAATTTGCAGACGACACCAAGCTGGCAGGAATAGCCAACACTCCAGAAGATAGGCTTAAGATACAGAAGGATCTAGACAAACTTGAACATTGAGCACTATCTAATAAAATGAAATTCAATTGTGAAAAAAGTAAGGTCCTACATATAGGCAAGAAAAACCAAATGCACAAATACAGTATAGGTGGTACCTTGCTCAATAGTAGCAACTATGAGAGGGATCTTGGAATCCTAGTGGACAACCATTTAAATATGAGCCAGCAGTGTGCAGCAGCTGCCAAAAAAGCCAACACAGTTCTAGGCTGCATAAACAGAGGGATAGAATCTAGATCACGTGAAGTGTTAATGCCACTGTATAGTGCCTTGGTAAGGCCACACTTGGAATACTGCATACAGTTTTGGTCGCCACGATGTAGAAAAGATGTGGAGACTCTGGAAAGAGTGCAGAGAAGGGCAAAAAAAATGATTAGGGGACTGGAGACTAAGACATATGAAGAACGGCTGCAGGAGCTGGGTATGTCTAGCTTGATGAAGAGAAGGACTAGGGGAGACATGATAGCAGTGTTCCGATATCTCAGAGGGTGCCACAAAGAAGAGGGAATCAAACTATTCTCCAAGGCACCTGGGGGCAGGACAAGAAGCAACGGGTGGAAACTAATCAAGGAGAGAAGCAACTTAGAACTAAGGAGAAATTTCCTGACAGTAAGAACAATTAACCTCTGGAACAGCTTGCCCCTAGAAGTTGTGAATGCCCCAACCCTAGAAGTCTTTAAAAAGATGTCAGATAGCTATTTGTCTGAAATGGTATAAGGTTCCTGCCCACGCAGGGGGTTGGACTAGAAGACCTACAAGGTCCCTTCCAACTCTGCTATTGTATTGTATTGTATTGTATTGTATTGTATTGTATTGTATTGTATTGTATTGTATTGTTTGAATATACTATCTTTTTATGAATCAGGATCATGATAGCTAAACACCAATCCATGGGAAAGTGGGGTATTTGATTGATGGAATACTTAGCCAATCCAGGACAGAAGAGGGAAGCACACTGGTTTAGATCTAACATATAATGCACCATGCTTTCCTTTCAGACAAACCAAAACTTGGCTCTTCTAGGAAACTATCTTGAAACCATTGACAGGCTATTGTGTTGAGTTTATTTGGACTTTTTAGCCAAAAAATTACTTAAGATTGTTATCAGTAAACCAAATCACAGATGTGTCACTTCTAAAAGAGGGAGTTTTATGCTAATTAATGTTCAAAGAGTGAGGGGAACTCACAAATCTTCTCTCTACTGACAATCATTTCATTCTGTAAATAATGTTCAAAGGACTACAATGTTAATTGAAGGCACGTGAAATGGCTAGGGGGCCATGGCATTTAATGTTAGTTCCAGGATGTGCTGGAGATATGAGGGGACAGGAAAATCAGGAGCAACTTAATGGCATCCATTATACATTTCATCATAGAATCAAATGAACATGTGCTCATAGGCTAAACCTTTTTTTTAGACAGGAGAAATAAAATGACCGTTCTTTAACTTGAGTACAAAAAGGTAATAGCTTACAATGAGGATAATGGGAGCAACCCTGAATGTTGTGTCTTTGTAATCTACTGCAGAATGCTAGAATTCTAGTAGATGCTAAAATTTGAATTATCTGCTGGGAAACTTATCTCTCTCTCTCTCTCTCTCTCTCTCTCTCTCCTGTTTGCAAAGCTATATGGTGCATACTGTTAAGTCATTGATAACGAATGAAATAATCAGTAAAAACAATAGCACTGTGAATTTGCACAATCTCATATATGCATAATGTTTGCACGATCTCATATATAAGACCCAATCCTGGTGTCATTGTTAAATGATGACTTAGTAGGTTTTTAAGTGTGGACCTCACATGACCATGATCTAGGAACAGATGCTGAAACCACATCCCATACATCCCTTCGTCCGATCCGCTCCCACAGAGAGGGTCTTCTCCGGGTGCCGTCGGCTGGGCAATGCCGGTTGGCGACACCCAGGGGAAGGGCCTTCTCTGTGGCGAGCTCAGCCCTCTGGAATGACCTACCCCCCGACCTTCGCACTATCTCGGACCTCCGCCTCTTCTGCCAACATCTTAAGACGTATTTATTCCAACAAGCCGGCCTAGGATAGCCCCCCGTTTCTGACTTTTTAAAAAATTAAATTATAATTGGGTAATGTTTTAACATGGGTTTTAGCACAGGTTTAATTAATTTAATATATTTTAATTGATGTATATTGTATTTTGTGGTTTTAAATAATGCCTGTGCGCCGCCCTGGGTCCTAACAAGGAGAAGGGCGGGGTATAAATTTAATTAAAAAAAAAAAGCATACCAATGGGTGAGAGCTGCGGGTGGGCATTACAGAGTATGAAATCTATGGTATCTTAATAGGTGGACATAACCTGAGTACTACCTATATTTTGATTTGCAACTGTGATGAAGATTATATATAACAAATGATATTGATTGATTTATATCCCACCTTTATTGTTTTTACAAATAACTCAAGGTGAGGAATGTATCCAACTTTCTTTTCTTATTTTCCCTACAACAACAATCCTGTGAAATGGGTTGGGTTGGGTTGGGTTGAGAGAAAAAGACTGATCTGGCTTTCATGCTTAAAGCAGATTTAATTCCCATTGCCGCCTTCTAGCCTGGTGCCTTAACCACTAGACCAAATTGGTTCTCATATATGAGATTGTACAAATTCACCCGTTATTGAAGATCTCAGTTATAATATTCTAGATAGATATCTGAGTGTGATAACCTGGAATAAGAGATGTCTGCTCCTGTTAAAGAACGTTCTAGGCCATGCTGTGAAATTTTGATTTTGTAAAAAATTTTGATCACTGTATTTATATATGTTACCTGTATTTCTATTCTGGCAACATAATTCCTTGCATGTCTCTCCTGCTAGACCTAATAGGATGTTAAGAAACATCAGGAAAGAGTTGATCTTGAAAATTACCTGGCCCTAGAGCATGAACGGCTGTATCATGAATTGCATCTTGAAGTACACTAGATACCAATGTGATTTACAATGTAACTGGTGGACACTGAGATGCATTCATAACTTCCATCACTATTGGATTTTTTACCAGCTGTACTTTCTGGAGGGTTTTCAGGGACAGCCCCATGTAGAGTGCATTGCAGTAGTCCACTTGGGAGGTGACTAAGGAATGAGCAACTGTGAGCAGGAGTGCTTTTCTACACTGGAATGACTATGCAAAATAGTGTTAACAACTTAGCGTGTAAAAGGTATATGGTGTGTTTTCAATTACCGGTAACATGTGTTTGAACTTTGATCACAGCAGTATTATTTATTGTAGCAATGTTAGCTACAAGCTGGATCTACATCAACAAATATTCCATTGTTTCCACGGGAATGTCATTTGATTGCCTGCACTTTCATTCTAGCCATTGTCTATTCACTGCAGGATGAAGGTCTTTTCTACGTGTTTCCAACCAATATGGTTCCCGAGCTTTCCTTTGCCAGCTGGGCCCATAATACTTACTGGTATCATTGATCCATTCTGATTGGAAACACGTTAAGTCATTGCAAGCCAATAATTGCAGTGTCTTGCATATTTAAAAACATTCACTTATGTCTAAATTACCAGAAATCCTCTAAGTGCTTTGCAAATTCTTGAACAGCTATGAACAGGAGACACACTGATTCAAACCAGTTTTCATTCATTGAGTGAACTTGTGAACATGATCCAAACTATACAATAATCAAATTAACAAGGGCATCAATTTTTCAATCACACCCATGGAAGAAATAAACTGACTAAATATAACTGAGTTATAACTGAACATACAGTGAAAATCCAGCACAATGACCTTTTAGATGTTACCACCATGTAAGTATTAATAATATATCTGTGCACAAATAAGTACTCTCAGAAACAATTTCAGCCACTTGTTCTAAAGGTGCTGGCAAGATCCCTTTTAATATATATCGGCTTTTGTATCTGGCAGTGAGAATGTCAGCTCCTTGGAGGCAGAAAAAGCTTGAGAGACTAGGAAAACCAATGATTCAAACTTGAGCAGTACTAAATAGCCATCATCACCATGCACTGCGCTGAGGAAAAGCCAATGGAAGGAACAGAATAAACAGTTACAGGCTAGAGAGGAAATATTTTATGGCAAGATGTTTACAATATATCTTGTCATAAGGAAATCTCTTTCTTCTCTCCTAATGCACAACATGTATGTGGGATTCTCTTTGAAAATCTGACTGCATTACAGCTAAAGGCTTATTTTTTTCTCTTTGAAGTATTGTTAATGTGTAAATTATTCCTTTTCACCATAATGCAATATTGCTATTGATGTTTTATAAAAGGACATTAATGTAGCTTTGACTAAACACGGTTGTTTTCTCCTGGTTGCATTGGATTCCAATTCAAATTTCAGTAAATATCTGTTTACAATCACAGCACATAGGTCTTTGGCTTCCTACTGGAAAATTGAAATATGTGGGTATAAAGAGGGTGGCAGAAAGAATAGAGAAAGGGAGAGAAAGAGATTATATATCGATTTATGATATCTATTTTTATTTCTTCATAAAACTCAAGAAATAGTTTTATTAGGACCAATCCAAATGTTGTAAAATAGCAAGCAAACTTTCAGTTGTTCTACATGGTTAAAAAGGCTAAGCAAAACATAGATGGAGGAGAGGATTTGTCATGACGTGCTTAGCAAATCTGCATTTGGAGATAGCAGAGATGATTATTTAAGAAATGGGTGAACAACAACAGAGGAGTCCATGCTTCATGGTCCACTGGACAACTGTGAATGTTGCATGGGTGAAACAATCTCCTATTTTATTGCCAAAGGTTCTGTCACTCATTATCAAAACAAATCAGAACAGTAGGATCTACATTACCTTGTAAAGGAGGTTTCTTAACCTCAGTAACTTTAAAATGTATAGATTTCAACTCCCAGAATTTCCTAATCAGCATGCACTGGCTGGGGTATTCTGGGAATTGAAGGCCATGCACCTTAAAATGGCTGAGGTTGAGAAACATTGTTCCAGAGCCATCTATCCATTGTGTCAAAACAGCCTTTATGAGGGCAAGATTCAGAGATATCTGGATAATGTTATGAAGATGCTATAAGTTGAAAATAGAGAAGTGTATGGAGATAGATACTGGAGCAATATGTCAAGAATGCTCCCTTTGTTCTAATAATTCTAGAAACAACTAGTTCTCAGAACAGATTAGAAGAACTTTTTTTAAAAAAATGGAGAAATAGATGTTGATGTAGGTTGTCTACAGACAATGCTGCTAGTATATAGTCACTGAATTCTCACAACTTCATTTTAAAGGCTGGGTATTTAAAAAATGCAACAGAGTGATATATGTGTGCTTGTAAACCTGGAATTGAGAGAGAAGATTTTTCTTTTAGCAATTTCAGAAGTTTCTGGTGAAAATATTAGAGAAAAAGTTGTTTAAAACATTTGAATTGAAATATGGAGGTTACAGAGGCAGAAATCGATAAAATAAACTTTTTAATGGTTTTGATCATTAGACAGGACCCAAGGTTCAGGCTATGCAGAGACCTCAGAGACAGTCCAACATATATGATGAAGAGGCAGGCAGGAACAGCCTACATTGAATGACTGAATCAAATAGCTGGCCTTGTTTACAAGAAGATCCATTCAATATATCGGGCAGATGGAAGATTTCACAGAAAGTCATGGAGAAGAAGAGGACTAAGATATGGTGGGACTTCCAGAACCAGACATGCTGATAAGTCCTAGGAATTCAACCAGACTTTATGGTAACAGATCCAGAACACAAGACAGCAATGGTGATATATGTAGCAGTGCCCAGTGACAGCAACATCACAAAGAGCTGTATGAGAAGCTAGAAAAGTTCCAAGAACTGAAGGAGAAACTACTAGACAACATATGAAAAGGCCAAAATGGTCCCAGCTGTGGTAGGAGACTCAGAACTGTGACATCTAATCTAAAAGAGAGTAGCTCACAAAAATTCCCAAAAACGACACCAGAGCTCTTTGTTCAGAAGTCTCCAAAGTTCAGGCTGCCTTGTTAATCAGATGCCTTCTCATAAGGTGGCTACCAATACTTTCAGACCAATGATGGGTCAATTTCTGGTCAATCCCATGGATGGGAGAGCTTGCTGACTAGTAGCGTAAGGTAAGGAGACTTGGGCACACTTTCTTGTTCAGCTGAGACACACTTCTGGTTGCACTTTGTAATACCTCCCTTTCCTTTCTTGATGTAGCGGGACCTGTTTTTCTTTAAAAGGATATTGTGTCCACTACCCTGGAGTCAAGGGGAAAGGTATAAACTAATTAAATTCTCTGCCAGGAAAAAGACCAAGGCGCTAGGGCAATCTGGTGCTGATGGAAAGCGCAAGTGAGGAAAAAGCCCTAAAGGCAAGCAGTACTTTTTATTCAAGTACATTTCAGTGCTTTTAACATTAGACAAAAGCAGATCAGCCTCCTGTGCGCTGCGTCCGAAGATGGAGACGCCAGTAAAGCCAGCTGGCTTCAATGAGCTCTGGGCACACTGTCTTCCTAGTATTTACCGCTCGCCCCGCAGCTGCCCGGGGAGCGTGGCGGAGAAGCCATCTGCCCTGCCAGCCATGGCTATTTCTTCTCGGGCTTTTAAGCCAGACGCTTGCAAAAAGCGCCTCAGGCTCTGCAGCGGTTTTCCACAAGGGCAACTTCTTTTTTCCTTCTTCCAGGCATGAGGGACCCGCTTACTTTTGAGACTGAGAGAAGAAGGAGCGGGGGGGGGGGGGGACGGACGGACAAGATGCCTCCAAGCAGGGAGCACTACCTATAATTTCTTGGGGAGGCGGAGCGGGGGGGCGGGGGGGGGGACGGGACCAGGCAACGCTTGGTTGCCTGGCTGGCGTCCATCAGCCAGCAATATCGAAGGGAGTCATGAGGAGAGAGATAAGGATCTGGCGTGACGTCAAGGAGGAGCTTGGTAAGCGGAGCTTCTCTGAGGTACCGGGGCTCTTTGGCGCGGCGTTGGCGCTCCGGCAGCGAGCGAGCGAGCGAGCGAGGAGAAGCTCAGGGCTGCATCTGGGGAACCTGGTCGTCTGGGGAAAGCGCGCGGAGGCTTTTGCGCGCGGCGAAGGGAAAGAGCGGGCGAGGGACGCGGGCATTCGGGAGTGTGGGGTGAGTGAAGGAAACCTGGCGGCGCTTCTAGAGCGAGAGCGGGAGAGGCGCGGTCGGGCCAGGCTCGGGCAGAGTGAGGCGCTGGGTCAAAAGAACGGCGGTGGCAAAGTGCGGGAGGGTGGATGGATAGGAGGGCAACTGGTGGAAATAAGGCGACGAGAGATGCTGGAGGGCCCTGGAGGAGTGGGGCGGGGAGGGAATGGCGGGAGAGACCGGTACAAAGATGGATTTTGGAGCCGGACGAAGCATTAAAAAAAAAAAAAAGTACCGAAGTCCCCGCGCATCCCAGTCACTTTGGTTGGTATCCTTCAACTCTCCCCCAAACTTCATCGGTTTTTGATTGCAGCCAAACCGGTGAGGTATCTTAACGACACTTTACAAACTAGTGGATTCGTTTTTGTGGACAAGATTTCATCACCTGCATAGAGAAATACCTGGGGAAGTACCCAGGGATGTCTCATCCAGTGCATCTCATAAAGGGGACAATACTCCATCAAGGCAGATGCCATAAAGATTGGCACTTCTACAATCTCTCTCTTTCTCTCTCTCTTTCTCTCTCCCTTTCCCTCCCCCCTTCCCCTCTCTCCTCTGTATTTAACATTACCTGAATTTTGGAATTAATGAAATCTGTCAATCTAGGAACAAGGGATTAATCTGGAGCTAGAGCACTGTGGATGTATATGTTTTTGGACACAGTTGGGAAGTAATGGCAGAAACAATGTAGAGATGTATATTGGGGTTCATCCTTGACATCTATTTTCAGTATTGAAATACAGACCTGGAAGAGACATTTTCTCATCTGATTCTTGATATATCAGTTTTAACAATTGATTAATACCGGTAGAGAAAAACTATGAATGCAAATATAGTGAAGTCTTTAAAATATAGGATAAAAAGTATGTATGAAATTCAATTTGTGTACTTTTGGTTTTATATTATATTGTAATTTTGGATAATGACCAAAATTCATGCATTACCGGTACCACCTCTTATAATCAGCTTATGAATCTTTGGAGGGATATTGGGGGGAAATCATTCTGATGCTGCTGGATGTCAATTAATGAAGAATATAAATATTGGTTGACGTGAATTTGTTTTAGAGTTTATTTCTGTGTGGGGGTTTATAGGAATCCATTAGGTTTGTGTCTTCCGGGGACCTCCCTATAAAAAAAAAGAATATTTGAGTCAGCTTCCCATTTACTCTTTCTTGAAATGAAACCCAAGTTGTAAAATTAGAGTTTGGATCCATGGTGGATGCATGCATCTGGAGTATCAAAACAATTGATGTTCTGAAATCTCAAATATTAGTCATCCCCCTTTTTTTACATTTATTGTCAATCTTTGTTATTCATTATTTAGGCAAAATTGCCACATTATGTTAAACAATGAGAAATTAAAACTATATTGGGTGAAAACAAACTATAATCAGGAAGAATTTTCTGGATATGTGTCTATATTGCACTGGTGTTCTGAATAATTTTGTCTAAAATGTAATTCAGTCTTCAAAAGTCAGCTTGAGATTGTGGAAAATAAACGTATTTATTTCATGTCAACTAACTTTTTATGTAGATTATTTTAAATAAAGGTATAGGTGCCTGATGCTCTTTGTCTAGAGCGAAGCCAGGCAGATTAATTAATAAAAATATGGGCAGTAAATGAAGCCAGTTTAAGATATCAAGTATTTCTGTTGGTTCAATGAACAACTTAATATCTTTTTATATGTTACTGGACTAGTCTATCTTTATTTTTAATTATTATTTTTATCTCTATAAACCACTGTTAATTAGATTTTGCACAGGCTATTTTTACATGTGGGTACCCAGCTCTAACAAAAGGCAAATAACTTCTGTATAATAAGTTGGTGTTGAAATATTGACAACAGTGTTAGTCATCATTTATGGTTTTATTCTTGATAAGAGAAAAATCCTTGCTTAGCTAGATAACATAAGGAAAGAGTCAAGCAGAAGCCACAATGACAGACACTCATGAAAGCGAAGAGAAAGAGACGTAGGTAGCCATAGTGGTGGCAGATTATGGAATCATGTTCTTCTTTTAAAAAGAGTGCTAGGAAAGCAAAACAAGAGGAAGCTTTTAAATTCTGGATTGTATTAAAATATTGTTTTTTATGTTTATTTTATAAGCCATAATTTGAGAGAACTAAAACCATGGCTTGGCATGAATTCAGTGTGCTGAATTGGCTCCGAGAGAGTCGGCAGTCCCGGAAATTAATCTTGTTGATTGTCTTCATTGCTCTGCTCTTGGACAACATGCTGCTGACTGTAGTTGGTATGTAAAAAGTTCCTGATACTATAAATATTGTAACTGCTTTGCTTGTGGGTAGCCTTAAACTCCTGCATTGAGTTTGTATGTCTGTACATGTGTGCTTGCTACATTCATTTCCTTCCTTTGTGGCTTTTATAAAACAAAATGGCAGGAAAGATAAAAAGTTGGCATGTCATGTCTGATGAAAGAGACTTTAGCTCTTTCACTCTTACATTTTATTATGGTTTAGGTTTTCAGTGTCACAACAATTAGCCATTATGGAAACAGCAAGAAATAGAATTAGCTTGCATGATGGCTTGAACAAATGAACATTGATCAGATAATTAAACATTACGTTCTTATCAAAGGAAAAGATAAAGAACTGGCTTCTTATCTACTGTAGGCAAATCTAAATTTGGTATCTTCTTTTATTGCTATAAGCAATAAAAAAGTTTGAAGCAGGATTTGGTTTCAGGTAACACAAAACCTCTGTTTTTATTCAGTGGTAATGAACTGTTGTTGTTTATTGCTCATATAGCAATTGGCAAGAGAGTAACTCTTACAAAACAGGTACCAGACTTTTCAAGTAAACCAGACAGGAAAGACAACCAGAGGAGCTAATTCTACTTTACTGCAAGGTTACATTAACAAATTCTTGCAAGTCTCAAAGTACAAATCTCCCACCATCTCCTTTTCAGTCTGAGAAACAAGGGACCATCCCTCCTGAGCCTCTTTCTCCTCTCATTGCGCAGCTGTAGAGTATGCCTTTTGTTATCTGACCATTCTCTGGGCATATCTATGGAGATTCTCAGTCATCCTGGTCATGGTACTCCCAAAGGTGCTTTTTTCAAGAAGCAACTGGACTTTCTGGTTTTTCTTTGATGACGTTTCCCTTCCTATCCAAGAAACTTCTTCAGCTGTAAGCGAAGCAAAACATCTACAAAGAAAAACCAGAAACCAGTTGCCTTTTGAAAAAAAAGAACACTCTGGGAACATTCTCAGGAGAGAATTTCTTTGCCCTGAGTCTCAGTCATTCCCACGTATTATTGCACAGGGGCAATTTCTTCAATAAAAGAATTATGAAGATGAAAAAGCATTCACAGAATTAGAAAACAAACAACAAAAACCTTCATCATAGAAATGTACTCCATTTGATGCCCCATATTTGATAATTCGAATATATATTTAAATCAGAATGAGTACAATTGAGTAATTTTGAAATCTGCTTTGTATATAGAAATTTAAATACATGTCAAGTTGTGTTAATAATCAAGTGTTTCTATAATGTAAATCATGGTTTTGTATATACTGCAATATTAATTTTTCCATGAAAATGCATCTTACATTAAAATGAAACCATTTTTAAAACTTTTATATGTTATTTCTTATAATATCTCTGTGAAACGAATTGGGTGGATTCACAGTGTATAATTATGTTTGCCCTAACTAGTTTGAATGTCCAGGTTTAAAACAACCCAACCATCATTTAGAATTATGTACTTGGGGTTATTTTTGTCTTCCCATAAGTTTCAGTATTTTATTTCTATTTGTTTACTAGACTTCTATTCAATTATCAAGACAAAATTGAAAACAACATAGAATTCCAACTACAGACTTCAAAATAATAACAAGTGTTATTCATCAGGGGCTTTTCAGTTTTTAATATCGCCCAGTTCAACAGACTCTTTCAGGTTGGCTAATATCAATTAGCCAATTGACAGTGTAGATTGTCAATTATCTCTGACATCTGTTGAATTATACATACGCATGAACAATTCTTGTTTTATGCCCCACCTCCCACCCCAACTCCATTCCCATAAAAAGATGGCTATTTCGGCATTATGATTGTTTGGTTGAATATAAAGTAACATGGTTTAATTTAGCAATCATGTACCAGGAAATATGTCCATTGATTTAAATGAAGCTGACTCTGAGAAGACATATGGGGAAAAGCTACTCACATATGATTTTTTTTGTAGTGTCAAATGGCATATGTATTTATTCAGGAAATATAAAAAAATATTTTCATAACGTATTTTAAACCACTGGTTGAAATGGGATTTTATTATAGCAATTTAAACTTGCTCTGATACCAAGTAAGTAAATCTTCACTAGATGTTGTTTCTGCAGTGTAGTTTGTAAAATTAAATTTGAGATCCATAAATTGGACTATGTAGTCTTCTTGTTCCTGTATCTCCTGCACTTACGCAGAAGTAAATTTCAATTTTCCCTTGTCATGCTTTAGAACTAACTTCGACAAGAGATTTTTCCAAATGATTGCAACTTAGCCTCCTCACTCTTTCCCTATTTTTCTTATCAAGTGTTCCCATCTATTCCACTTTCACTTGCTCTTCCTGGTGGAATATGCCTTTTTTCTGCATAGTCCCCCCTCTCCCAAAAGCCTAGTTATTTGACCAGCTTTATAAATAATAGCCATTTATGGCTCTCCTATCCACTAGGCTTCCTGTAACAACAACAATCCTGAGAAAATTGGTTATGCTCTGACATATTAACATTTTTATCTGTTTCCTGTTACATTCATGTCAAAATTATCTTTTAGTTTTAAAGTATGGAAATATTGCTTTGTAAATTATTTCCATATCGCTAGTTTTTCAGTTACGTACATGCTGAAGGCCATTTACTTATCTCAACTGAAAGGTTTCCTGAATAAATAGGATTGTTTACACAGTAATTAGATTCAGACATTTGCAAAACATGATTCATCTAAATGATTGATAATTTTGTCATTAATATCCCCTGACAAGTTTTTCCTACCACCTTATTTTAAAAGTCCTCATTTTTTTCCTCACGCATTTATATACTTAGGATGCTGTTCGGAATTTCAACCATATACAGATTGCCATATTTACTCATTTTCTTTCTGTTTCCTTAATTTCCTAAAATAATGTCCCGGTGTCTGGAGGCCGTACGGATCTGGATGGGTAGTAACAAACTCAAGCTCAACCCATCCAAGACCGAGTGGCTGTGGTTTCCGGCACCCCGGTTCAGCCAGATAAGTCCAACACTGGCCATTGGGGGTGAACAACTGGCCCCCGTGGAGAGGGCGCGCAACTTGGGCGTCCTCCTGGATTCGCGGCTGTCCATGGAGGACCATGTGACGGCCGTGGCCAGGGGGGCGTTCTATCAGGTATGCCTGATACGCCAGTTGCGCCCCTTACTGGACCGGGGAGCCCTTCGCACAGTCACTCAAGCACTTGTGACATCCCGGCTGGATTACTGTAACGCTCTCTACATGGGGCTCCCCTTGAGGTGCACTCGAAAGCTACAGTTAGTACAGAATGCGGCCGCGCGGGTGATTATGGGTGCCTCAAGGCAAACCCACGTAACACCTCTCCTGCGCGAGCTGCACTGGCTGCCTGTGGCCTTTCGAGTGCGCTTCAAGGTGCTGACGACCATCTTTAAATCGCTCCATGGCTCGGGGCCTAGCTATATACGAGACCGTCTCCTGCCCCATACATCCCTTCGTCCGATCCGCTCCCACAGAGAGGGTCTTCTCCGGGTGCCGTCAGCGGGGCAATGCCGGCTGGCGACACCCAGGGGAAGGGCCTTCTCTGTGGCGGGCCCGGCCCTCTGGAACGACCTACCCCCCGACCTTCGCACTATCTCGGACCTCCGCCTCTTCCGCCAACGTCTTAAGACGTATCTATTCCAACAAGCCGGCCTAGGATAGCCCCTACTTCTGACTTTTAAATTTAAAATTAATTTGGTATGGTTTTAAAATGGGTTTTTAGCACGGGTCTAATAATTTAATATATTTTAATCGATTTTGTATTTTGTATTTTGTGGTTTTAATAATGCCTGTGCGCCGCCCTGGGTCCTAACAAGGAGAAGGGCGGGGTATAAATTTAATAAAATAAAATAAATAAATAATTACTATATCATCTGAAATACGTTGACTTGAAATTGAACAGGATTTACGCAGGACCATCAACCTGTAATTTATTAAACTGTATCAAATTTCTGTACCTGCATGGGAGGGCAGATTAGCAAGTGTGGAAAACGTGCTGGGCGGTGTCCTATCAAATCGCAGCTAAGGAGATTAATTAATTTGGCAAGCAGGAAAAGCTCACCAATTGAGCAGCGAGAGAGAGAACAGCTCCTGCCAAATCTCAGAGCAGTAGGAAGGATGGAATGAGGTGGATGATGCTATCTACAAGGAGTCCCATTTCAAGGACTTTAATCGGGCCTTTGGATTTATGATGCGGGTAGCTCTACAAGCAGAAAAATTGGATCATAATCTTGAATGGCTTAATGTTTACAACGTTCACATAATCTTAAGCACATATGAGTGTGCTGGCTTATCTGAATGGGGCATCAACTTGGCCAGTTTTATAGAGCAAGTTGGAAACACACTAGCATAAAGAGCTCATATCATCTTAACCTCTCAGAAAGTATCACGACATACGTAATCTGGCCTCCGTAGCTAGTTAATATGGCAGAACCCATCTTTTTGTAGAAACTTCATATTCGGTTATTATTTATTTTATTTTATTTATTTAATTGAATTTATAAAACCGCTCCCTCTCCCGACAGGGACTCGGGGCGGTGCACAGGGAAAATAAAACATATAAATATACAGCAATACATTAAAAACGAATTAAATCAATTCCTGTGCTAAAATCCCAATTATAACTAAAACACCCAATAATAAATAAAACCCTATCGCAGAGAGACTATCCAAGGCCGGCCAGGCAGAAAAGATGTGTCTTTAGTTTCAGGCGGAAGGAGCGGAGGTCCGTAGTTGTTCTAATGTCGGGGGGAAGGTCGTTCCAGAGGGCTGGGCCCGCCACAGAGAGCGCCCTTCCCCTGGGCGTCGCCCGCTGACAGAGTCTAGTGGACGGCACCCGGAGAAGCCCCTCTCTGTGGGAGCGGATCGGCCGTGAGGATGTATGAGGCAGGATCCGATCCCGCAGATAGCTAGGTCCCGAGCCATGGAGCGCTTTAAAGATGATGACTAACACCTTGAAGCGCACCCGGAAGACGACAGGTAGCCAGTGCAGGTCGCGCAAGAGCGGTGTTACGTGGGTAGACCTAATGGTTCCCATAATTGCTCGCGCGGCTGCATTCTGAACTAACTGAAGCCTCCGGGTGCACCTCAAGGGGAGCCCCATGTAGAGAGAGTTACAATAGTCCAATCGGGATGTCACAAGTGCATGAGTGGCTGTGCGAAGGGCGTCCCGATCCAATAGGGGGCGCAATTGGTGAACCAGGCGAACCTGGTAAAACGTCCTCCTGGCCACGGCTGTCACTTGATCTTCCATGGACAGCCGGGTATCCAGGAGGACACCCAAATTGCGTGCCCCATCCACAGGGGCAAGATGTTCGCCCCCTATGGCCAGCGATGGAGTTAGCTGGTTGAATCGGGCAGCCGGAAACCACAGCCACTCGGTCTTGGTCGGGTTGAGCCTGAGTCCGTTACTTCCCATCCAGATCCGCACGGCTTCCAGGCACTGGCACATCACCGCTACGGCATCGTTGGGGTGGTTTGGGGTAGATATATACAGCTGAGTATCATCAGCGTAGAGATGGTACTCTACCCCAAAACCACGGATGATCTCACCCAGCGGCTTCATATATGTGTTGAACAGGAGAGGCGAGAGGACCGACCCCTGAGGCACCCCACAGGTAAGGGGTCTCGAGGTCGACCTCTGCTCTCCTGTCAACACAAATTGCGAGCGGCCAGAGAGGTAGGAGGAGAACCACCGTAAAACGGTGCCTCCCACCCCCAACCCCCCCAGCCGATGCAATAGGATACCATGGTCGATGGTATCAAAAACCGCCGAGAGGTCTAATAGGACCAGGATGGAGGAACAACCCCCATCTCTGGCCCTCCAGAGATCATCGACCAACGCGACCAATGCCGTCTCGGTGCTGTGTCTGGGCCGGAAGCCGGACTGGCGCGGGTCTAGATAATCAACTTCCTCCAGGTGACGGGGAAACTGTTGTGCCACCACACTCTCAACAACCTTCGCCAAAAAGGGAAGGTTGGAGACTGGACGATAGTTAGTTAATAAAGCTGGATCCAAAGAGGGCTTCTTAAGGAGGGGCCTCACCATAGCTTCTTTTAGGGAAGGGTTACACCTAGCAATAGGCAGCAGTGCTGTGAATTCATCTGTTATCCATTATAAATCTGTTTCATGTCAATATCTGTCTCTAGGGTTCTTTAGTCTGTAACCCTATTCAGCACTATTACTGTATTTTACAGAGTATAAGACACACCTTTTTTCCTCTAAAAAGAGGCTGAAAATCTGGGTGCGTCTTATACATCGAATAAAGCATTTCCCTTTCCAAAACCCCACCCCCTTCACCAAAATGGTTGTGCCTAGCCTTGGAAGCTTCCAGAGAGCTCCTAGGGGCTGGGGAGGGCAGAAATGAGCCTAAATCGGGCCAGTTTTTGCCCCCCCCCAGCCCCCAGCAGCACTCTATAAGCCTCCATAGGGCTATGCATTCAATTTATTTGACACAAAAAGAGCCTGTTTTCGCAATAAATGGGCTGTTTTTTTGCTCATTTTCCACCCCCCCCCAGGAGCACTCTGCAAGCCCCCCCAAGGCTAGTCATGCTTTTTATTTGAAGAAAAACGGCCTCGTTTTTGCAGAGAAAGAGCAGTTTGGGGGAGGTTTGCAGAGCGGAAACCTCTCTCTCTCTATTCCTTTATCTACCTATCTACCTACCTACACACACACTCTCTCTCCCCCTACCTACCTATTGTATTTCTCTCTCTTTCTATTTCTCTCTCTATCCTTCTACCTACCTACCTATCTACCTACACACACACACACTCTCTCTCCCTACCTTCCTACTGTATTTCTCTCTTTCTATTTCTCTCTCTTTCTATCCCTTTATCTACCTCCCTCCCTACCTACCTACCTACCTACTCTCTCTACCTACCTACTGTATTTCTCTTTCTTTCTCTCCCTCTCTATCCCTCTATCTACCTACCTACTTTTTTGGTAATTTGCCTTGGTGCGTCTTATACTCCGGTGCGTCTTATACTCCGAAAAATAAGGTAAGTAGGTGTAGGAGAAGTTGCCTGTGGTTGCCAGTTTTAATAAAGCCTGCTCTTACACAATCAAATTATTTTTAAAAAGGGAAAAAGGCATTTCAACCATATACAGATTGCCATATTTACTCATTTTCTTTCTGTTTCCTTAATGTCCTAAAATAATTACTATATCATCTGAAATACATTGACTTGAAATTGAATAGGATTTACATAGGACCATTAACCTGTGTGTCATTTATTAAACTCTATCAAATTTCTTTACCTGGAAAACACCTGTTATGTACATTTGCAAAGAACATATGAAGGAGAGATTATGTACCTTAATATTGTCTTTGTTAATTGTAACAACTGTTCAGCATATTAGATCTGAATCTTTTCCAGAGCTACTTGGAATCTTGAATGCTCGTGACAAAAATAGGAAGCTAATTATTGAGTTATTAATAAAACCAGAAGTGTACAGAAGTTAATGTGGAATACTACTTAATCTAAAATCTCTTCAAGTTAATAAAGTATAAATCCAACCCTAAGTAAGTAGTCTTGATTCATGTTCTTCAGAGATCAAGTAGATTATTTTATAGAATGAATACAAGAATTATTTTACTTTCAAAATTCTTGAAGAAATATCAAATGCAACCAGTTGTAGATAATTATTACATTGTGTTCCAGTTAAGAAAGTCAAGACTAAAAGTACCATTGTTATTTATTTCCTTATTATATTTTATTTAGCAGTTTTGCACACAAAAAAAGAAAAAGAAAAAAGAAGAAGAAGCTTCTTTTACTGAAATAACTAAAAATATAAAAGATACAATAGTACAGGGGTCTCCAACCTTTGCAACTTTAATTCAGCTCCCAGAATTCTCCAGCCAGCTTTGCTGAAGTCCTTCAGACTTAAAGTTGCAAAGGTTGGAGACCCCTGCAATAGTAGTTCCTTGAACTCCATTATGTAGAGGGGAATTCATCCTTTTTCTGCGGTGTTTCCTGGACAACTAATTGGTTTCAATATTGCATTCATTTACATACCAGGTTATTGTTATTTTTTATATGACTAGTATTTTATTTCCAGATGAACTTTATAGAGGCTGATTTATTATTGTAGCCTTTTTGCTTCTATGTTTGATGTTTATTGTGTTTGTTGTAATTAGGATGCTTATTTGATGTTTATACTGTGCGCTTCAAACAACTGTTGTGGGTAAAGGACATATAAATGAATAAGGGCATAACAAGCAAAGGATTTTAATCTTTAGCTTTTAAAGGATTGGAAGTATTTTATTCAAATCATAGTTATATTAATGCCTGGGGTACGCAAAAATCATCTTACACATAATTTTAATATCAATTTTCTAGATGCTTTTGCATTTTTAAATCCAATTCCCTATTTCAACCATATGGGGAATACTTTTGCAGAATTCTGAGGAAATTGGGGAAGACTTGAATATATTTTTCCTCAGTTCTTTGATATTAGACTGAATATTGATACAATAATACAATAGCAGAGTTGGAAGGGACCTTGTAGGTCTTCTAGTCCAACCCCCTTCGTGGGCAGGAACCTTATACCATTTCAGACAAATGGCTATCTAACATCTTCTTAAAGACTTCCAGTGTTGGGGCATTCACAACTTCTGGAGGCAAGCTGTTCCAGAGGTTAATTGTTCTAACTGTCAGGAAATTTCTCCTTAGTTCTAAGTTGCTTCTCTCCTTGATTAGTTTCCACCCATTGCTTCTTGTCCTGCCCCCAGGTACCTTGGAGAATAGTTTGACTCCCTCTTCTTTGTGGCACCCTCTGAGATATCGGAACACTGCTATCATGTCTCCCCTGGTCCTTCTCTTCATGTCATATCACTTTTTTTCATTCCATGTAGAAAAGAATTACTGACTGCTTGAATTCCAATCATTTTATGAATGAACTTATGGGTTTGTCTTTCTTCATTAGGATTCTTGTATAAATGAAAACAAACTTTAGAATAGCTTTGTTTTCAATTTTGTTAGAACTATCTTATAAATTAAATAACCTAGTTTACAATACAGCTTATTTTTGTGTTTTATTAAACTAATAATAATGCTGTATAAAAATGCAAATATGAAACTCATTTTCAAGTAGTATGCAAATATTAAAAGATGTTACAAGTTAAATTATGTTGAAATGATAAAATAGTTCATGTAAGATTAAATATGAAGAAAAATGAAAAGCCCGGACACATGTATCAGAGAGTACAAAATTTGATCAGATTTAAACTGCTTTTATGAGCTCTTCTGTTGAAATAAAGTTATTTTGATAAATCCAAACAGTAATTTTTCTATGATGAAAAGTTCTGAAAACTAGCTATTTGTTCATCCATGTATTTTGCGCAAGAAAATGTGCAGCCTTGTGCTTATTTTTGTTGTGTTTTTATGACATGTGTATGTGCCTTTATGTGACAATTGCTCTCTTTGCTTTTTCAGTGCCAATAATACCAAGTTATTTGTATAGCCTTAGACACCCCAAAAATGTAACGGATGTCCAAACCATTAGACCAGAGGCTCCTTCTGTCAACTCGAACAGATTGCAAAGCATCTTTTCTTATTATGACAATTCAACTATAGTTACTGGAAATAATTCTGAAGCAACAAGGCCAGAAGATTATTATACTCAGACAGAGCAAATGGTGGTCAATATGACTATGACAACTCCATCCTCCTCAGACTGTCCAAAGAAAGACAAAGAATTGGTGAATGAAAATGTAGAAGTTGGTTTGCTTTTTGCTTCCAAAGCAGCTGTCCAATTCCTTACTAACCCTTTTATAGGACCAATGACAAACAGGTATGTTTTCTTTTTCCTTTTTTTACATAATAAAATATATTCCATTTGTTCAGTTCACCTGTGTATTTATTTTTTAGAGGAATATTTGCTTTATTATTTATGTATCCTATTTTGTTTATTGGTTGCTTTCACTGATATATATTATTAAAACGAATTGCTAATAAACCTGCACTATATCATCCTTAAATAAATCAGCCTTCTATGTACCTTCGATTTTATTTTAAATAATTTTTAACTTTGTTTCTTTTCTGCTTTCTGACTGGCATCTTGTAGAAGGAGTGAACTTTCTTTAGCTAATGCAAATATCAGATTATGAGAACTAGAAATGAAATAGCTTATGTTAGTAAAACTGTTGCAATGTCTTCAGTAATAATATGGGAGTAGTGAGTTAAAATTATGCACTTCACTCCAGCCTAGCTTTTAAATATTTTTTTTATTATAAACATATTTATTTTTATGTTACTTTTCAAAGAACATCCTCCTAAGTTAGCTTGTTGTGCACTTGGTTAGAATGCAGTACTGCAGATCAATTCTGACCATAGCCAGGAGTTTGATCCTGAAAGGGCTGAAAGTTGACTCATCCTTCCATCCTTCCAAGGTTGGTAAAATGAGGACCCAGATTGTTGGGGGCAATATGCTGACTTTGTAAATCACTCAGATAATGCTGTAAAGCAGGGGAGTCAAACTCAATTTCATTGAGGTCTGCATCAGGGTTGTGATTGACCTGGGGGGGGGGCATGGCCAGCTTGACACCAATCATGTGGGGGACACCTGTGGTGGCCGAAGTGCTCTACCAGTGAAAATGGGCTCACAAGCTCTGTTTTCATCTGGGATGGCCTCCTGCAAGTCTCTGCCAGTGAAAATGGAGCTTGGGAGGGCCGTGTGTGGCCCTCCCGAGCTCTATTTTCACTGGCAGAGACACCGCGAGCCAGTCCTTTGCTGTTTCCAGAGCTGCCCCGCGGACCAGATCTAAGCACTCTATGGATTGGATTCGATCCATGGTCCTTATGTTTGACACCCCTGCTATAAAGCATATGGAGTAGAATATAAATATAACTGCTATTGCTATTGTTACTATAAATGCCTACAAGTAAGAGTTGATGAAACCAGACAGAAATGACTGTACGATGGGTTTGTTGTTCAGTTTGTTGATCAAATATGGTTGACATTCCTCCTGAAAAGATAGCAATTCAGGCAGGCTCATATTGTTCTCTGATAGGCTGTGTTTAGAGGCATTAGAGTGGCACCATGGTTTTAATATCATCACACTTTCATACTTTTCCAGCAATAGCGCATACAATAAAGCTGTAGCAAAAAAGTTAGTATAATAAAATTGATAAACACTATTGTTCCTATTAAAGCACAACTGAAAAACAGCTATAAAACAGCAAACAATTGCAACATTCTAATAGCATGAGGCAGTGATTATGGGCACAAAAACCTTTTGATTCCAGGGATGTTATCTTTATTTCTGGATGGGTTTATACTTCATTGTGGAGAAATGATTCAAAATTTCAGAATTATTTTGGACTCATGGCTACAGAAGATGACAGCTATGGTCAGGAGGACCTTTGTACAGTTATATCCATTGCAAAAAGTATGAATATTTCTGAACTGAAAAATCCTAAAATCACTCTTAATGTAGTCATCTCCCATGGGATTATTGTAATTTATTTTACAGAAAACAAGTAGTTTTCTGCTACATTCCTCCCATATAACACCTCTAGTTTGAGACCTAAACTGGATGCCAGTTTACTTTCAGGTGCAATTCTTGAATTGCCATATATTATCTTTAAAGACTTCGCCGTTCACGAGTTGAATATCTCCAGAACTGCCTCCTCCAAATGGTTCTACCTGTCCATCCAGTTCAAGTGAGGTATACTTTTCTTGGGTCATTCAATCTTTATAGGCCAAAAGCTTTCTCAGTTACACTCCCTCTTCTCGGAAGCATTTGTACTTCCAGAGATGAGTTTAATCCCCAATTTACTGGCTTTTGGTAAAACCGAAAAACTGTTTAAAGCCTAAGGAGAAGGACTGGCCTGAGGTAGAGCTCACATTCTGGGTTGTGTCTGAATGTTACCTTGGAGACCATAGTTTTCTGTCTAATTCTCTTTGTTACTGTTAGTTATCTGATTGTGGATTTCGTGTGTGTGTGTGTGCGTGTGTGTGTGTGGTTATTTTAATCTTATTGAAAGAATAGAGTAGAAGCCATTCAGAATCTCCCTGGTTTGGAGAGGCATAGCACAGCAAACAAATAAGCACAAATTTGTGTTTACCCATAAGACATATGATGATCTATTTGATGTAATGTAAAACAGTTTTTTTTAAAAAAGGCATTATGATTATTATTTGATTATTAATTATGTTTATATAGTATATGCTATTATATATATATTTATTTATTTATTTTATTTTTCATATTTATAACCCGCTCCCATCTCACCACAAAGGGACTCGGGGCGGCGAACATAGAATTAATCAATATATACAAAATACAGAGATATTAGGTACCTGTG
The DNA here is from genome assembly GCA_039707465.1 of Rhabdophis nuchalis. Classification (NCBI taxonomy): domain Eukaryota; kingdom Metazoa; phylum Chordata; class Lepidosauria; order Squamata; family Natricidae; genus Rhabdophis; species Rhabdophis nuchalis. The sequence continues at coordinate 63,704,937 of CM077645.1, forward strand.
TTATAACCATTTTAAATCCCCATTTACAACTGGCAGTGTTGGGGTTACGCAAGGCCGGCTAGTTGGAAGAGGTGAGTCTTAAGACATTTGCGAAAGAGGCGGAGGTCAGGAATGGTGCGGATTTCAGGAGGTAGGTCGTTCCACAGGGTTGGTCCTGCCACAGAGAAGGCTCTCCCCCTCGGTGCCGTCAGTCGACATTGCCCGATCGACGGCACCCTGAGGAGACCCTCTCTGTGGGAGCGTGTCGGTCCCAGGGATGTATGGGGCATGAGGCGGTCTTGCATATAGCTAGGTCCCGAGCCATGGAGCGCTTTGAAGATGGTCGTTAGGACCTTGAAGCGCACCCGAAAGACCACAGGAAGCCAGTGGAGCTCGCGTAGGACAGGTGTTATATGGGAGTGTTTGGGCGCTCCCGTAATTATCCGTGCGGCCGCATTCTGGACTAACTGTAGTCTTCGGGTGCACCTCAAGGGAAGCCCCATGTAGAGAGCATTGCAGTAGTCAAGTCGAGATGTGACGAGTGCTTGGGTGACTGTGCGTAAGGCTCCCCGGTCCAGTAAGGGACGCAATTGGCGCATCAGGCGTACCTGATGAAACGCCCCCCTGGCCACGGTCTCCACATGGTCATCCATGGTCAGCCGAGAGTCCAGGAGGACACCCAAATTGCGTGCTCTCTCCACGGGGGCTGGTGTTTCGCCCCCAATGGCCAGAGTTGGAATAATCTGGCTGAAACGGGGTGCCGGAAGCCACAGCCACTCAGTCTTGGACGGGTTGAGCTTGAGTCTGTTACTACCCATCCAGATCCGTACGGCTTCCAAGCATAACCTCGATAGCATCATTGGGGTGGTCTGGGGTGGATATGTACAGCTGGGTATCATCGGCGTACAGATGATATCCCACCCCGAAACCACGGATGATCTCACCCAGCGGCTTCATATATATGTTAAACAATAGGGGCGAGAGGACCGACCCCTGAGGGACCCCACATAAGAGGGGTCTTGAAGTCGACCTCTGCCCCCCTGTCAACACATATTGTGACTGACCGGAGAGGTAGGACGCGAACCACCGCAACACGGTGCCTCTCAGTCCCAACCCCTCCAGTCGGCTTAATAGGATACCATGGTCGATGGTATCAAAAGCCGCTGAGAGGTCTAATAGGACTAGGATAGAGGAGAGTCCTCTATCCCGTGCCCTCCAGAGATCATCGACCAATGCGACCAATGCCGTCTCAGTGCTGTGCCCGGGTCGGAAGCCGGACTGGCGCGGATCTAGATAGTCAACTTCATCCAAGTGTCGCGGAAACTGTTGGGCCACCACACTCTCAACAACCTTCACTAGAAAGTGGAGGTTGGAGACGGGACGATAGTTTTCTAATAATGCTGGATCCAGGGACGGCTTCTTGAGGAGGGGCCTCACCACCGCCTCTTTCAAGACGGTAGGTATGGACCCCTCACTCAATGATGCATTGACAATGCCCTGAAGCCAGCCTCGTGTCGTCTTCCAGGATTCCAGTATAAGCCAGGAGGGACACGGGTCCAATAAACATGTGGTGGCCCTGAGTCTCTTAGACAACTTGTCCATATCTTTGATAGTAACAAAATCAAACTCCTCCCACAATGGTGTCACAAGAGCTGCTTCGGCACTCTCGACTGGGCTACTGACAATGGAGGGTAACTCGCTCCGAATCCGAGTGATTTTCTCCTGCAGATAAATCCCAAATTCCTCTGCTCGACCCTGCAAGGAGGCTTCCCGTGGCCTCTGTTGGAGGAGGGAGCGGGTTACCTTAAACAGGGCGGCAGGGCGGTTATCTGCGGATGCAATAAGTGTGGCACAGTACTCACGTTTGGCCAGCCTTATTGCCACTAAGTAAGTCCTAATGTGGTCTCTTACTAGTGTTCGGTCAGCTTCAGAGTGAGATGATCTCCATCTGCTCTCTAGACGTCTCTTGCGACGTTTCATCCCTCTGAGCTCCTCGGTAAACCAAGGGGCCCAGGTGGCTCGTCGTCGCAAGAGAGGCCGCAAGGGCGCGACTCGGTCCAAGGCCCCCGCGGCCGCACTTAACCATGCGGTCACTAGGTCCCTGGCCGAGTCGCGGAGCAAGTCCACAGGAATTGGCCCAAGCTCCTTCTGGAACCTTAATGGGTCCATCAGGAGCCTGGGGCGGAACCATTTAGGGATGTTTGGTTCCGCCTCCCCACAGTGAGGTGTAGCGGTCGGAAAGTCGAGCCGAAGGAGAGCGTGATCTGTCCATGACAGGGGTGTGATGACTAAATCCCCTATTCCCAGATCACTACTCCACTGACCCGAGACGAAGATGAGATCCAAGGTGTGTCCGCCCTCGTGAGTAGGGCCTAGAACTACCTGAGTCAGGTCCATGGCTGTCATGGAAGCCATGAACTCCCAAGCTACACCAGAGGTCTCATCTGCTGATGGCAGGTTAAAGTCCCCCATGACTATAAGTCTGGGGGTTTCAACCGCCACCCCGGCTATAACCTCGAGCAGCACGGGCAGGGCTATTGTTGCATAGCGAGGAGCCAGGTATACAACTAACACGCCCAACTGCTTCCCCAGGCCCCACTTCACAAGGAGAGATTCACACCCGGTCGTCTGAGGGACTGTGGTCTCCCTTGGCTCAAGACCTTCCCTAACCATGATCGCTACTCCCCCACCCCTCCCTGAGGCCCTGGTCTGATGGAAGGCTCGGTATCCTGGTGGGCACATTTCTACGAGGGGATGTCCTCCCTCGTGGCCCAACCAGGTTTCCGTGATGCCTAACAGGTCCGGGTCCCCCTCCAACACAAGGTCATGCAAGAGAGGGGCTTTTTGTAACACGGACCTGGCATTGCATAGCATCAGCCTAAGGCCCCGGGTCTGTGGTTCTTGCTCACCTAGTCTGCGATGAAGAAAAGGGGAGTTGGAGTGCGTGACCGCTTGTAACCATCGGCCACGATTCTCCAACTGATGGCGTCCATCCCCCTTCCCACCGTCCCCGCCCCTGCCCCTCCCCAAGACCGTATTGATGGCAAATACCCTAGTGGAACCGACCCTCTCTTCACCCCCCTTCGTCTTTTCATTTCCGCGTTTGGCCGGCCTTCTCTCTTGGCGTTCCCCTAATTGGTCCTCCCACCCCCCTTCCCTGGGAACCCCTAAAAGTCGAATTAAAAATTTACACAGGAATCCCCTGAGCCTGCGCTTCGCCCACCTCTTAGGATTAATTAATCCATCCTCGAGGTGTGTCCGTGTTAGTTAAGGGGGCCAGACCTGCGAGAGGGGACATTCTCGCAGGCAGAGGAGCTCAGATCTAGAATAGGGTAGCATTCTATCTTGCCTTGAATAAATGATGGGGTAAGGTAGAGTTGTGAGGGGGTACATTTTTGGCCAGGGAGGGAAATTTCATAAGCACGACTATTAATAGAGGGTAGAGTGAGGTGTAAATCAGATGACATATAAAATCCATTTGGTAGGGAAGAATTCCATTTCAGCTCATCTCAGTTCCTTTTTACATCTTTCTTGGAAACGTTCTTTCTCCAATGCCTCTCTCTGTCTCTTTCTCTTATTCCTCTTTCTTTCTTTCTTTCTTTCTCCATTTCAGCTCATCTCAGCTCCTCTTTACATCCTTCTTGGAAACGTTCTTTCTCCAATGCCTCTCTCTGTCTCTTTCTCTTATTCCTCTTTCTTTCTTTCTCCATTTCAGCTCATCTCAGCTCCTCTTTACATCCTTCTTGGAAACGTTCTTTCTCCAATGCCTCTCTCTGTCTCTTTCTCTTATTCCTCTTTCTTTCTTCCTCCATTTCAGCTCATCTCAGCTCCTTTTTACATCTTTCTTGGAAACGTTCTTTCTCCAATGCCTCTATCTGTCTCTTTCTCTTATTCCTCTTTCTTTCTTTCTCCATTTCAGCTCATCTCAGCTCCTTTTTACATCCTTCTTGGAAACGTTCTTTCTCCAATGCCTTTCTCTTTCTCTTTCTCTTATTCCTCTTTCTTTCTTTCTCCATTTTAGCTTCTCTCTGCACCTCCTTACATCTTTCTTTGGGAACGTTCTTTCTCTAACGCCCCTCTCTCTCTCATCCATTTATTCCTCTTACTTTTCTTCTCCGATTCAGCTTCTCCACGATCTTCGGACATATCAGGTTTCTTCACTTAAGCTGCCTGAGTCGAGCGGGGGCCGCGCGGTCCGATTGTTTGTTGTAACGGACTCCCAACGGCCTGGAAACACTTGCCTAGCTTCCTCACTGACGCGTCCAAGCCGACCTGGGCCCCTCCCATCTCTCGAAGGTTTTTTTGCCTCGCCGCCACAACTCCGGCTTCAAAAATAGCCCCCTTGTGGCGGCTGGCATATCTACGTGCTGGGCCAGCCCTCCTAGATGTTTAATGAGGGCTGGCGACATCCTCCCAGGCCAAAACGGCCCTCGACCCCTTCGCGGCGCTCAGAGATCGGTCTCCATACTTGCGCATGCGCAGTCACCAGTATATATGATACCCCACCATACTGCCTACAAGAAATAAAATCAAAGGACATAAAACAGTAAAGTAACACCTGTGTTTTCCCAAAAATAAGACAGGGTCTTATTTTCTTTTCACCCCCCAAAATAAGCGCTTGGTCTTATTTTTGGGGAGGTCTTATTATTTTTGAGGTGCAGGGGCGGCAATCATGGTCACTTCATAGCTGCTGCTGTGTTGCAATATTTTCAGGGGGGGCTTATTTTAGCACATGCGCTCAAAAGCCCGATTGGGCTTATTATCCAGGGAGGTCTTATTTTCAGGACCTCAAAAGCAATGGCAATTTTATCAGCCAAATTCTGAAGTGAAAAGTCTAAAATATCAGAAAATCAAAACTGCAATGATAGATTGAACCCTGAACCTACGCCTTTCCGATATTTAAAATAAATGAAAATAGTTGTTTTAGATGAAATAGCTGGAGGGCAAGGTAATATTGTAATTGTATTTACATACAATTAAATTAAATTAAATTAATATTTACATTGCACTTTGAATATTAAAACCTGCTATTACTGTTGTGTTACTTTTAGAAAGCAGGATTAATTTTTATCTAGAATAATATAGGAAGCCTGGCTCACATGCTGAATGGGCTCACCATATATGGATGGAACAGCCTGGAATGCATACAGATTCTGGAATGGTTAGGTCTAATTTATGTAGGTATTTTAGATGCAATTGCATGTTCATTTGGATTTCTAGTAAAAATGTGGGATGCCCTTGAGCTCAGCTCAACTCCTTTTTAAAAAGGATTTTTATTAGAAGAACAGTTTAAGAAACTACAGAAACATAAAAGAAAAAGTAGTAAAACAAGGTAAAAAAGTGAAAGATAACAAAAGAAAAAAAAGTCTAAAGAAGCACTTCTGGTTTTGTTTTTGGCAATTATAAACAAAATAATTGACATCTCTTCCCCCCCTCCCTTCCAAATTATATATCATGGTTTGCTTCTTCTCTTATACAAATCTTTTAAATCAATGAATACTGAAATCACTAGTTCATGTTTATTTATTTTCATTTTCAGCAAATAAATAAATAAGGGTTTCCAGGCTTTTATAAAAGTAAGTATAGTTCCCTCCTTAGTTTAGGTACAATTCCTAATGATTGTAGGCTATGTAGTTTCCTTGGCAGTATTACCAGAATGCTTTGCCTTTGCCCCTTTTTAATGGTTTCCAGCAAAGCCAACAATGATGTGATTGGAGCAGATGAGAAAAGGTAGAGCAATTGTAGTGGGAAAACCATGGTTGCACAAACTTTCTGTAAATTTCCGTCTTTTTCATTGGGTGCAAAATCATAGTAAGTTGTATTTATATCATCTGGTGCTGATCTGATATTTTGATGAAGAATTAACAGAGAATGGCCTCGAGCCTTACTTGTTTTAGCATCTCATGCAGAAACATCTCTTGCAGCACCAGAGAATTTGTCTGTACATCTCTGTACTCTTTCTATTTCTGTATTTCTTTAATGGTGCTAATACATTATTGATATGTGGTTCTGTATGCTAAGTTAATAAAAGTAATTGTGAGTTTTAAAATAAATGACTTATAATCTGTAGAGATCTGTAAAGAGATTTCTGATACCATTTGGGCCTATGCCGAAGTCGTGGGTTTGCATCACGATGCTCTCAGAAATATCAACCCTCTTGCTGGCTGGGGAATTCTGGAAGTTGAAGTCAGCAAGTCTTAAAGCTGCCAAGTTTGGAGACTCCTGGTTTCAGTATTAAAAGTTTTGCACTGCTGTATGTTGTGTTTTCCCACTGATGCAATTTCTTGAATATAGTTATAATTATTCATTTGCAGTGTTTTACAGTTAATTTAAGGTAAGAACCAGAATTTATTTCACTCTTGCTGAAACAAACAAAGCTTGCAGTCTGGCAAAAATCTGAATTTTTTTTGTGGTTCCCCTCATTTTACATGAGCAACATCTCCTCACAGAAGCTTGCCCCCTCAAAATTCTTCTCTGACCTTCAAAAGGTTGCCTAGCTCTGTTATAAAATATTATTTTCAGCTTCCTAAAAAAATGAAACATCCGTTGTAGATATAGAAAAAAACATGTGTAATGAGTCAAAAATTGCTATTGATTTTGTTTTCCAGGATAGGCTATCAGGTCCCCATGTTTGCTGGTTTCTGCATCATGTTTATTTCAACAATAAGTAAGTGTTGTTTTTCTACTATATCAGCAAATATTACAGAAGAGAAGGAGAAATAGGAACAAAACACTATTATGCATTGTCAAATCTGGATATCCTTTGGTTCTAAGAATATATGAAGCTTTCACTAGAAAATTGTTGGGTAAAACATTAATGAAGACAAGACTTCGTTCCACAGATTCTAACTGTGCCATAATAATCATGTAGCCATTCCCTTTACCACTGTTGCTTAGGGTATGCTTTGAGCTGAAATGTTTTCTTACACAGTCCATACCATTGAAACAAAAGGGACCGAGTTGATAGAAAAATAAGGCACTTTAATCTTGCCTTACTTGCCAGATGAAAAACAACCATAGCCCAATGGAAAGAGGAATGCCCTTGAATGTCTCTCATTCATCAGAGTGGCTCCTTCAATTGAATTATTCTATTTATTATAGCAATGCGTATTCCCTACAGAGGCTTGGTAATTGTGTGTCCATTTTCAGAAACCTCCCCCCCCCCAAACCAGTTAAATTGTATCTTGACTATGGGAAGGTATTGTGAAATGTTGGAACAAATGTTGTTTTGATAAGAAGCTTGCTACATTTTTTTTCCTTTTATGTTGTGTCATCAAGAGGCTAATCATTTCAGCAATAATAACTCTAAATGAAAAGAGAAAATAATGCAGATTGAAATTCACATGATGGTCGCAGAGAATTCAGATTAAATGAATGTTAATAATAGGCTAATATAAAAGCTTTAACTTTTAAATTTAGATAAGAGTGTAATACTTTGGGGTTTTTTTAATGTTTTATCCTGCTTTCCCCCTCCCAGTGTTTGCCTTTTCAGAAAGCTATAAATTGCTTCTAATTGCAAGAGCTCTCCAAGGTGTTGGTTCATCTTGTTCTTCTGTAGCTGGTAGGTTTCGAACATGTACATCAGCACAGGGGCTACAGCATAGGGGTTCTTGTTCTTTTCTTTACCATGCATTTGATCAAATTGCAAACTGTTTTAGTGTTATTATCTTTATATAATTAGATGAGGCCTCTAATTGTAAAATAACTTTGAATTTTTAAAGAATGTTTACAATAATTTCTTCTACTTTTCTTTTCCTTTGAAAATCATTTTTCAGATCCAGTAGATTTAACAAGTTCTGTGTCATTTAGAATGTGTAGTTTGTTGCAGTCATTCTAGGTTCCTGGAATTCTTCATCTTGAGAATTCCAGGTTATACCCATTATCCTTTCCTGCATACCAGTTTCTGGTAAAGGGTTGCAAAGAAAATAGTAAGTCAAAGGGGGTTGGGGGGAAGGCCCCATTTGCATTAAAGACCCCATTGCCTTAAAGAGGCACAGTTGGAGAGAATTCTCACCCCTCCTCTCCCTGATCTTTAGAGATTTTCCAAAGGACAGTTTATTGGATGTGTGAAGATAAATGTTTCACAGTGATTGCTCATAGTGTAATTTCCTGTCTGCCGAAAACAAGCCCAGTGTTTTTTACTTTGCTTTGCTTTTTATGCAGGGATGGGCATGCTAGCCAGTGTCTATACTGACGATGAAGAAAGAGGCAATGCAATGGGGATTGCCTTGGGAGGCTTGGCCTTGGGGGTGTTAGGTCAGTATGACAACGTTGCCTCGATCAGAATATAGGTAGTCCTCGAGTTACAACCACAATTGAGCCCAATATTGATGTTGCTAAGTGAAACATTTGTCAGTTTCCCCATTTTACAACTCTTCTTGCCGCAGTTGTTAAGTGAATATGGATTTCCCTATTGACCTTGCTTGTTGGAAGGTCACAAAAGGCGATCCCATGACCCTGGGACACTGCAAACGTAGTAAATATGAATCACTTGCCAAGCATCTGAATTTTGATCATGTGATATTGCAATGGTCGTAAGTGTGAAAAGCCATCGTAACTCACTTTTTTCAGTGCCGTTGTCACTTTGAATGGTCACTAAATGAACTGTTGTAAGTTGAGGACTACCTGCGTGCAATTTTAGAAATTTCATATGCTGCTTTTTCAGTCAACAGTGCTGCTTTAAAGCCAGTCCTTCTTACTCCCAACTAAATCCATATATAATTAGTTCCTTAGGGTATGATTTTTTTCACACTTACATTACCGTCATTGCCACTGAACACATAAATACTAACATCTGAGGAAAAATACTCAGGAATATACTATTAAATAAATTATTTGACTCAGAATTATTTTGTTGGCTTGTCAAAGAATTATACATACTGTATATACATACAGAGAGAAGATAGCAATAGCCATAGCACTTAGACTTATATACTGCTTCACAGTGCATTTCAGCTCTCTCTAAGCAGTTCATAGAGTCATCATATTGTCCCCAACAATCTGAGTTCTCATTTTACCGACCTCAGAAGGATGGAAGGCTGAGTCAACCTTGAGCCCCTCAGAATCAAACTCCTGGAGTGAGCAGGGAGTTAGCCTGCAGTACAGCATTCTAGCCACTGTACCACTACGGCTCTTAAACTCATACAGAGTACTGTAAAGGAAGTTTTGACTCCTGGCAAATGCCTTAACAAGTCACTGTTTCCTGGAACATTTTCAGACGTGGTTTGCCATTGCCTTTTTCTCAAGCAGAGAAGGAGTGGCTGGCTCAAAGTTGCCTAACTAACTTTGTGCCTAAGGTGGGACTAGAACTCACAGTTTCCCAGTTTCTAGCTTGGGTCCTTAATTATTACACGAAATGGACTGAGATGCCAATACACTGAATATATAATTGTGCCTCCCGTTTTGTAGCTTTAGATACTTAACAAGTAGCAAAGCAATAGTTGACTAGACATTCTTACATTTTTATCATATTCTGCTATATTTGATATATAAGAGCCATGGTTAGAGTGCAGTATTGCAGGCTACTTCTGCTGATCAACCTCTGCCAGCAGTTTGGCAGATCAAATCTCACCAGGCTCAAGATTGACTCAGCCTTGCATCCTTCCAAGGTTGGTAAAATGAAGACGCAAATTGTTGAGGGCTATATGCTGACTCTGTAAACCACTTAGAGAGGGCTCTAAAGCACATTGAAGGGGTATATAAGTCTAAGGGCTATTGCTATATTCTGTGTAATTGAAAAATGCATGGAGTAGGCCAGTGTTTCTGTGAACAGCTACTACATGTCCCAAATGATTCAGTAGAATGATCTTTTTTTTTATTTCTTTCAATCAATTGAATGTTGAAAAGAAATTATGCATTAAGAACCGTCCGTTGGGATAATTATCTAAAAATAGAATGGAATGACAATCATTGGGTGTTGGGGAGAAGCAGATAGAAGAAAAACCAAGTTTGAAAATAGACCAAATTGGGCTGATGGCTGTGGGGAAAAAATCAAGAATATTCCCAGTTGAATCCCTTTATGAGAGAGCCAGTGGGACAGGGGCTCTGAAGGCAGCTGGCCGTTCCATTCAAGCCCCTTCCTCTATTCCATCCTCACATGAGCCAGAGCACAGCTATTTTAAGATGTTGGGAAGAATCCCTGATGCCATGGTCTTGTATGTTTCCTCTGCTTTGTTTGAGGTTAAAACTTTCCCCATTAAAAAATGAGGTTTTAATCTAAATGGCAGACACAATATTTATCTACTTATAGAATTGCCTTTCAACATTATTGATATTTGGCCATATATCTTACTAGAATCTAAATATTTCCTAAGCAAAGTGACTTTGGTCTGGTTTTTCCTAGTGGGTCCACCTTTTGGAAGTGTGTTGTATGAATTTGTTGGGAAGACAGCCCCATTCCTGGTGTTAGCAGCATTGACTCTTTTTGATGGAGGTAAGTCAAAGAACAGGAAGTCCTCGACTTAGGGCCAAAACTGAGCTCAAAGGTTCTGTTGTTAAGCACGATACTTGTTAAGTGAGTTTTACCCCATCGTACGACTTTTCATGCCACAGTTGTTAAGTGAATCATTGTAATTGTAGTGTCACGGTTCTTAAGTTAATCTGGCCTTCATTTAGCTTGTCAGAGGGTTGCAAAAGATGGTCACATGACGCCAGGACACCTGCAACCATCATAAATATGAACCAGTTTCCATGCATCTGAATTTTGATCATGTGACTCGCATCGGGATGCTGCAATGGTCATAAATGTGAAAAGCGGTCATAAACCACTTTTTTCTGTGCCATTGTAACTTTGAATGGTCACTACATGAATGAACTGTTGTAAATTTAGGATATGTATAAAAGTGTTATAGAGTAAAATGACCCTTTTTTTGTTTTTTTGTAGCAATACAATTGCTAATTTTGCAGCCATCTAAGATACAGCCAGAAGTAAGTACTTCGGATAATTTTTTAAAAGAATGTTTATTTCACCCTTTATAAAACTGTCTATTCTTATTTTAACAGAGTCAAAAAGGAGCATCGTTACTGACCCTCTTGAGAGACCCATACATTCTTATTGCTGCAGGTATGTTTGGATTTTATATAGTTGCATTTTTAAAATATGTGGTTGTTATCTGAATTTCACAGGTCACTTGAAAATGAAATTTAAAAATATTTTAGCATTCAAAACCAGCTGTCTTCTATTACAGTGATGGTGAACCTTTTCGGTACTGAGTGCCAAAAAGGGAACGTGTACACTTGTCTGGGCTGCAACCAGGAAGAGGAGCTGTCCAGGGCCCATGTATGCACCTGAAAATGAACTTCCGGTTTCTGGGGCTCACATGCATGCCGGCCAGCTAGTCTTCCAGGTTTCTGGCACACATGCGTGTGCGACAATCAGCAGATCGGTGCCCAGACTCCTGCAGGAAAATGGAAGACCAGCTCTTCCAGTTTCTGGCACTGCTGAATGCATGAAAGCCAGCTGATCATCGTAAGCACATGTGCACCAGAAACCCGGAAGAGGAATGGGCGACTTTGAGCACGTGTGCTATAGGTTCGTCATCACGGTTCTATTACCTTCAGTGTTACTCCTTCTTTTTTACCTCCTTCTCATCCTCCTTCTCCCTCTCCCTCTTCTCCTCTTCCTTCTCTTCCATGGATAAGTTCTGGTTTACAGCTAATCACTATTTTTACTTTTGAAGTGTCAGTTAGGCTATTTCCAGCCTTTTTTTTTGCTTAAAAAAGTAAAATTATCTTTGGGAAACTCAAGTGAAATTGGGTTCAGGACATTTAGTAAGTGGCAAGAGAATTATTCATGCTAATTAGGAATCACAAAGGAAATTCCACATCCCAGGTAGCAAAATTTATGCAACAACGCTTTATAGAACCATTTATGAAAATCTGTATATGGTAGTCAGACTCAGCATAGCAATATTCTTTCTCTGGTATTTCTTAAGAGTTCCTTAATAAAAAGTTTAGTGATACTCTATTTCCTTAACTACCTAGTTTCTGATTTTTCTCTCTTACAGCAGCAAGCCCTGGTTCAATTATTTTTGCATTTCCAATTTTTAAGCCCTCCCTTTGCCCCAGATCTATATCCTATGTTTGGATTGATTCAGTTTGATATCCCCAGACCCCATTATTTCTTCACAATTATCTTTTTGGTCTATGCTTTTTGTTTTCACATTGTTGTTTTTGTTGTGCAATTTTTTTCTGGGTAATCTGAAGAAGTGATTGGTCACTTGTCCCAATTATCTGCCCTTATCTTTTTTTCTGGAGATTTTTTGCATTTGTACAGTACATGGGTACGTTTTAAGTGGAATGAATGAAAATAACATTACCTTGTTGCACAGAATTTGCATCTAAATTGCTAGGCCACTTGAGCAATAGGACACTCAAAAAGCATTGTACCACTTACTAAACAATTAGAGAATGTCTCACAACTACAGCTATGATGCAATACATAATTGTGTCTTTTCAAAGTATACTAAACTGAAATTGTGTATCACTGTGTTTGTCAAATACTATTGAAAAGTTGTTGAAATAATGCTTCTGAGTGTTGATTTATATGCAGCTGTCCTCTTAACAAGTGCTCTTTGGTGTTAGAAAAACAAGGCTGGAAAATTACAAAAATGGGGAACTTAAGAAAATAGGAGAGATAATTAGATATACTTAAATATCATTGAAATTAAAAGAACATGTTTCTTTTGGAAGAAATATTCATTAATTTTCATTGTAACCTAAAGCATTCTTATTTTCCCATTGTATTAAACTTAAAAATATACCTTCTTTTATCATATTTCTTATGTGGAATTTTATTAGATATGCACAACTGGGATGGGTTAAACCTTCGGTTGGTTATATGAACTGATGCCTATACCCCCAGTAATAATTCATTGCTCTTCCAAGAACTTTCCAGTGATTTCCTTCTATCTTGTTTATATTTTTTATTGTCTTCCCTTTTTCTTTTGTTCAGTCTTGTCACACAAATACTAGCTTTATCTACACAACTACAGTATGTGAGTTTCTGTTTGCTGATCATTAACTTGAAGAATCCTACCTTATTTGTCCAGGACCAATTTATTGATTCTTTCCTGCACTTTTGGGGGGGTGATCTCTGGGAGGGAAATTATATTGCATAGTAATCATTGAAGCATAATGAGGGCAATGTCACAATTCTCTCTTCCTGGTGCTTGGTTTTCTTTTTAGTAGCTTTATAATTTGATTATGTGTGAAGCATTCTGCTTCAAAGTTGGTTTCTTAAACCATATTTATTCTAGGGAAAAGTAGATTCTGTTTCTCCTTTTTCTATGGGAAGAACCGAAGTGTTTGAGACTAGAATGAAACCAACTGTTTTCCCAAGTGGATTCATGTTCGTACATTAATCATAGAGTTTAATTTTCAATTTTTGTCTAATTTAGACTGAGCTGTAGTGTTATTTTCTCTTGAATAGCTTCAATGGTAACATTTAAAATTGGATTTGCAGAGCTTTGGATGTTTGCAGCTGTGTTTATGTCAAATATTTTTCTTTAGAATTGGTCCTCGGTTAATGCTCCTGTGCTGGAGTAAATGATACAATAGCTTCCTACATATTTACATTAAAATTGTTTATGTTGATCTCTATAAGTTATAAAAGCAAATAAAAGAACTCAAAAAAGGAAAAAAATGAGGACTCTTAAATGTGGTAATGGTTACCTTGCCTTATGGTATAACACTATGCTAGAGAACATGTCATCCACATCATTTTATATTAGCATTGTTTTAAACAAATTTATAAAAATAAAAATGTCTGAAGTCTTACATTATAAAACCTTGTGAGAGGTTTGCAGTCTCACAGGACAGAGGTGTTTTTCTGCAAGAAGATATCAGAACTTGAAAAAGCAAAGATGTTTCCCACCCAAGTTTTAATATCTTTGGTACAACATTATCATCTTTGCAAGAAATGAATTGGATTCTTGTTCTTTTCCCTTAGGCATATAGGTGAGAGCACATCAAGGTTTTAGATATCCTAAATAGACAGTCTAATACAATGTGGCATATTTGAACAAAGAATGACAGCAGTGGTCATTTTATTGCTGAACTGTGTGATAAGGGAGCCTTTTCTTGGGCAAAATAATTTCTGTAGAGCTAAGAAATACTAGTTGGAGTGTAAAGGTTTAAATATCATCACAAGCTGAGTTTGCAGTTAAGTTTTTATTGTTATCAAAATTGTTTAAACTGCTTTAAAAGTCATTCAGTGCATGAGAAGCATAAGGCTGAGTTATAGAATCTGAAGATTTTCATGTAAAGACTCCATAATTACTCCATATTACTCCATAATGTGCTGTAAGAGAAATTCTATCAGAAATAGCAACACACTTGATAAACTTGAATCTACTTGTACGGGATGTGGTCATGTTTTATTTTGTGATAAGGAATCCACAAGACTTGATTTTGTTGGTTTCTTTCTTGTGCTCATTCTCAAGTGTTGTATCAAATAAAACTTCAATCTGAAAATTGAAAACATTGCATGCAAATACACATTTTATTAAAACAAAATATGCATGTTATCACTGAGTCAGTAATAGCACAATTATTTGTATTAAAAGTTGTACATTGCCTCTGCTAGATTTAAAACATTTTCTAAATGTCATAACACATTGCACTTCATGTCTTTGGCACAGTCTATTGCTTATTGTCTCATTTTTGGAAAAGTGGAACTTTTATGAAATTACAGGATTAAATGCCTCCCTCCCCCATCCTAGCAGTTGAAATATAATCATTGCTGTACATTTGACAACCAACTCTTCAAACTGCATTTGTTCATGTCAGTGTAGCTCTTTCCAGCTATTGATTAGAATTTAAGTGAAATAATTCCAGAAATCTATTTTTCATCTCTTTCAAGGAGCAATATGTTTTGCAAATATGGCAATTGCTATGCTGGAACCAGCTTTACCCATTTGGATGATGGAGACAATGTGTTCAAGCAAATGGCAACTGGGTAAATTGCAACAAAATCTTAGCTATTTTATTTTTGATCCTAAGTGTATGTGATTGCCTTTTCAGAATTGTTAATCATGGATGCTCAGTTTTTATTTTTGAAATCTGTATTTAGTTAATAGAATGATTCTCCGATATATAATACCTTATGCAATATGCATTGGAAAGCATGAGGCTGTGCAGAATTTCAAAGGATTGCCTTGGTTCATAAGATGCCTAATGAAAGCAGATATTTGTGGATAAATTTGTGAGTAAAAGCAGTGCCTTTTAAAATTTCATGCTTAGGAGAGGGGACTGGTCATGCTGCTTCATTTTGGGGACTGAGCTGCTGTTTATGATCCATGGAAATGAAAACCTTCCCTATACAAGCAACATGTTTCACTGAGGCAAGAGTCTAACTGTGGCAGATTCCTTATAAAGAGAACAGTAGAGATGCTACCTGATGTACACTAAACTTGCATAAAAGCTTTACTCAGTAGAGGTTTTCTGAGCATTGGAATGTTCCATTAGAAATAGATAACATTTCATTCGATGTACTAAATTATATATACACCAATATATCCCAACTTCTGAAGAGTAGCTCTATTCTGGGCCATGTGACTTAAATGACTTGGAATAGAACAGTCACCAACATTCCAAGTACTGCCTAAGTGCTTCTCCCATAGGAAAGAACTGGATGAATTTTCTTTGGACTTTTTTCCTCTCACCTGAACTAGCCTATTTTCTTCCTCAAGCTTCCCCCCCCCCCCCCCCCCGATTCTCATTTACTGTACATCAAACATGCTTCTAGTTAGTTCAGTATTCAAAATGTTATACATATAAATAGAGACCATAATCCATGTGGTAGTGCAGTGGTTAAAATACAGTATTATAGGCTAACTCTGCCCACAACCAGGAGTTTGATCCTTACTGACTCAAGGTTGAGCCGGACTTCCATCCTTCTAAAGTCAGTAAAATGAGAACCCCAATTCTTGGGAGCAATATGCTGACATTTGTAACTGCCTAGAGAGTGCTATAAAGCACTGTGAAATAGTAGATACCGTAAGTTTAATTGCTATTGCTATGTAATCACTTTGCAAAACTCCATTAGCTTGAGAGGTATGTAAAGGGAAACTAACTCTGTGATAGTTACTACAGAGTGAAGGGGATGGTTCCTTACTTGCATAGATGCCAAATGTAATAGCATTATAGTTTCCCATCTGTTCTGCAGCACATATGCTAATATTACTCAGCTGGACTCTGAAAAAGTATACTTATTAAAGGCTGTTTAGTAAACTTATTGATGGGATAAGAGGATCTACAAGTTTATGGATTTCTATTTAGAAAATAGAAAACAAAAATTAGGAATAAATGGCCAGTTTTCTAAGTGGAGGGAACTAAAACATAAAAACCTTTAATGATCTATTTGGGAACAGAATTTTTACATGTATTAATTAATTTTAAATGATCTGGCCAAACTGTTAGTAGATGAACCAAACTCTTCACAGTACCAAGAGTGATTGTGAAGAAATCCAGAATGAGTTCTTTAAATGGGTAAGTGATAAATTAAGTGATAAATGCAGGTCACTTTAGGTGTATGAAAGACAACTGGACTTTGATTTTTTTTCTTTGAAAACATTTTGCTTCTCATCCCAGAAGCTTCTTCAGTTGTGAAGAAGGAGGAACAGATTTTTTTCTGATAAGAAGTGAAATATTTTCAAAGAAAAAGTCAAGAAAGTCCAGTTGCATTTTGGAAAAAACACTTTTGGACAACTAAGACCTGGATTGAGAGTCTTCATAGACATGCAATGAAATGATGCTCCTTTGGAGTCCAAAACCCTTAGATACACAAATAGAATATGAATTGACTTTAATTCTCAGGGTCACAGAATATAGCTTAATAAAAAGACCAACTCAGAGTCAGAACCAAAGTCTTTCAACCTATCCCTTGCCCCAAACTAAACAGATTCACAATTTGGCTTTTCCAAAATGGGAATTTCAGATATCTGGAACAATTAGCCTTAAGGACAGATCTGGTAGTGTTCCATAGATCAGTTGTCAAAGTGCTCTTTCCAATTTCAAAAATATGAGGAATGCAAAGAACAAATCTGACTCAATTAAGTGTAGATATCTGTAATAGTGAAAAATAGTTTGTAGGTTCACAGGTCTCTCAGTAATTAATCACTCAATTGAGATGTTGACTGCATGCAACAAAAAGCAGTTCTACACTTCATTATATAGTGAATTATATATATATAATTCATTATAAAAAGGGTTTGAGTTTTTCAAAGCCGCTGCACACAATCTACATCTTAACTGAGTAATTAACCATATGATATGGTGCAGTGAAATCTTGATGCGAGAAATTCTATGACTATGCACGATAAGGTGACTAAAAGAATAAGAAAATTGAAAACGTGCTAATATTCCAGATACCAAGGTTTTATATCATATCCATTCTTGAAAAGGCAATATTGGTTATCCTAAATTAAAGATGAAGCAAGGTGTTCTTTTTTTTGGCATAGATATTATTGCAATAATATTTTGTTTCTGATTATAATACCATATGGTATATTTGCAAACCGGTGACTAACTGTAAAATATAAAGTAGAATATGTTCAGTTTCTTCTGCCTCTTTTTCCCCCTTTTTGGTTTTTTATCATTTTTATTTGTATAGATTGTTCATTTTAAATTTATTATAGTTGTATATTTTGGTATTTTTAAAAACAAACAATAAATAAAAGAAAAAAGCTTTTACAGATGTATGTACATATGTTGCATTTGGAATACTGTGTATTGGTCACCATTTCAGAAAAGAAATAGAAGAAAAAAGTGTTACAGAAAAAAGTGTTAAAGAGAAAAAAGTGTTAAACCAAACTTCTCAGAACACCTGACGAGATTTAGAATAGGAATAAGAAGTTACCTTTTAATAGAATGCATAATTAACATGTGGGATTTGTTACCATAAGGCAAAGTGACAGTCACTGATCTGCATGGCTTTAAAAGGAGGTTTGGTGGCAGATCTATCAAGCATTAAACACATGTCACCTGTAAGTTGGGGAATACCAATGTCTGTTACTGAGCAACAAGAACAGGAGAAGGATATAGTGCAGCGATGATGAACCTTTTCTGGCTTGCGTGCCATAAGTGGGGGGAGCGAAGGGGGGTTGTGCGTGGGCGTGCCACACCCATAATACAATGCGTGACCACCCCAGTGTGCATGTGCGCACTACAAGTGTTCCTCCCATTTTTTGCATGCTCTTTTCGCCCTCCCCAGGCTCCCCAGGCTCCAGAGGCTTTATAGGAGTCTGGGGAGGGCAAAAATAGCCTCCCCCCCCCAGAGGCCCTCTGTAGGCTTCAGCGACCTTCAGGAGGCTTCCCTGAAGCCTCCGAGCACTCAAAATGACACTCCAACCAAACCGGAAGTGACGTCTGATTTGCTTGGAGCGTCGTTTTGAGTGGTCCAGTGGCTTCAGCAACCTTCAGGAGGCTTCCCTGAAGCCTCCAGACCGCTCAAAACGACACTTCGAGCAAATTGGACGTTATTTCTGGTTTGATCGGAGCGTCAATTTGAGTGCTCTGGAGGTTTCAGGGAAGCCTCCTGAAGGTCGCTGAAGCCTCCGGAGGACCTCTGGAGCACTCAAAGTGACGTTCCGACCAAACCTGAGTGCTCTGGAGGTTTCAGGGAGGCTCATGAAGCCTCCAGAGGGCCTCCGGGGGGGGGGGAGAGGCTCTTTTTGCTCTCCCCAGGTTCCTCTAAAGCCTCTGAAGCCTGGGAAGAGTGAAAAATGACTTCAAAAAAAAGGGTGAATTCAGCTGACAGGGCAGCGCCTTGCGTGCCCTGACAAATGGCTCCACATGCCACCTGTGGCATGCGTGCCATAGGTTCACCATCACTGATATAGTGTCTGGGCATGTCCCAAAAAGTGCCTATTTAATAAAACGAACCTTGACCTGATCTAACATGGTTAGTAAAGAAAATCCTGCTGATTCAGAACTTTCAACTGGGTGGGGAAAACTAGGAAGCTCAGATTCAGGTTAATATCAGGGTTCCAAATAACATCCAAAATTAAATCAGAGTCCAAGGCAAAGTATTGCTCAAAGTTCCAATTTATTAAGAGAGTCATGTTGGCACATCTGGGAAAACCCAAATCTGAGCTTCCTGGGTTTTTCCCACCCAGTTGAAAATTCATGATCTTGCCCCCACACCCACAAGTCCATCACATGGTCTAATCTTTCACTGCCATGCTGGCAGTTCCACCCATCCAGTTCCGGCCAGGTGCAGAAATGTAGAGACAAAGGATGACCTTGGATTCTAGAAAGGAATCTTATATTGGCTACATAGCATTTTACTCGGTACCATCCCCCCCCCCCCCCCCATTTCCCCCCATTAGAAACAGCATAGTAAAATAATAGAAAGTGTGGCAGGGCAAAGATCCAGAAAGGAATATGACTGCAGGCCTGACACTAAAGACCTGTCAAGTCCAGTATTCTGTTTACAATAAATGAATAGGGAATCCTATAAGCAGGATGTGATCAATAGAATAACATTCTTTCTTCTTGTCAAGTACAAGTATTCCGCTGCATTATATAGCAACAATGGACTGATATCCATATTCTCCATTAATTATTTTGTATTTTATAAACTTGGATTTCTAAATGTAGAGTAATTTGTGATCTAATTCTAGAAGAAAAAAATCAGTTATTAGTGTTTATTACTTTTCAATTTAATTCACCTTTTAACTAAGTTTATTGACACTTCTTAATATGTCTTATTTCTTTGTTCTAGAGCTGCATATGCTCCTTCACCTACACAGAAACATGAATTTATGAGAACGCTTTTGAAAATATAATTATAGTTTAAATCTGATAGATTGTCTTGTTTGAGATTATCAAAGGTTTGAGGTAACCCGGATATTAAAGGGTATTTTATTTTATTTGGTTCAGACCGTGGACCTTCATTAGATATGTTCTAATAAAATTGGCTGTGCCTGAAGGTATTAGTTTTTCCTATGCTTCACTGAAAGCAATGTTGATAAGACACTCATTCATATTTTTCAGGCGTTGCTTTCATTCCAGCCAGTATCTCTTATCTGATTGGAACAAATCTTTTTGGGAGGCTTGCACACAAAATGGGAAGGTAGGCTAAGTTTAAATTCTGAGTTCATGGACAACATTTTCTAAATGCTTGGTGTTTTTTAATTCTTAGTGAAAGCATCCTGATGCATTCATAATAATAAATAATTTTATTTTAAAGTCGCATAGTGCTATTAGCTACCATGTATTACTTTAGGAAAATCCATTTGGTTTCTGTGTTTCTGGATGGCTAAAAGATACTGTTTCTCCTTCCATAGGTGGTTTTGTGCCCTAATTGGGATGATAATAGTGGGATTAAGCATTTTGTGTGTGAGTAAAAGTTGTTACTGCAAAAAATACAATTTTGTTCTGTTTTGTTCTTTTGTTGTGTGTAACAGTAAAGTAGGAAGCAACATCCTGTGTCAGATCTAAATACAGGTGGTTCTTGACTTATGATTACATCTAAGCCATTCCATTCTAAGTGATACTGTTGTTAAGTGAGTTTTGTTGTTAATTGAATCTGGCTTCCCTCTTTGACTTTGCTTGTCAGAAGGTCACAAAAGGCAATCACATGACCCTGGGACACTGCAATCTTTGTAAATATGAGTCAGTTGCCAAGCAGTTGAATTTTAATCTGTAACCATGGGGATACTGCACCGGCCACAAATGTGAAAAATGGTCATGAATCACTTTTTTCAATGTCATTGTAATTTCAAAGGGTCACTAAATAAATGGTTGTAAATTGAGGACTACCGGTAGCTCATTAAAATGGGGGGGGGGGGGGCGGGGCGGAGGAGAGCTTGAAAATTTGAGTTTAACTTAGCTGCTTACTTTCAACTGTGATTTGTTTTAATCATATATAATTGAACAAACTAGCAGCTCAGTTCATACATTTTATAAGCTATAAAATTGTGGTTTAAAAATTATTGTTATGGGTTTTTTTAAATAAACTAGAATATTTCCCCCTAATATGGAACAATTATGCACTTGAATAAATTGTCCAATATTTTTCCAATGTAGATCCTCTAGCACAGGGGTCCCCAACCTTTGCAACTTTAAGTCTGAAGGACTTCAGCTCCCAGACTTCTGGGAGCTGAAGTCCTTCAGACTTAAAGTTGCAAAGGTTGGAGACCCCTGCCTAGCACTCATTTTTCCTGTGTATATTTTCCTAGTGCACATTTTTAAAATGCACATTCCCTGCTGTAAACCCACTTAAAGATATAATCTTTAAAATATATAAATATTGCTATTTGCAGTAATATTCATTACTATATCTTTTTGCTATGCATTTTTTATGTGGGCAAACAAATAATTACAGCACTTCCAGTGAAATATTCTTTTGCATCTCAAATTGCAGCCATTTCATTCTCTTCAGGAGAAAAATAATTATAAAAAATGAGCTAAGCCCTCTTGATTCTATTATTCTTTTAATTTGTGTCAGCAACACTTAGAAATCTTGCCTTCATTAACATTTTTAGTTTGCATTTTTCTGAGCCTTAGTATTTCCCTATCTTTTAATGTAATGCTACCAATTTTTAAAATGATGTTACTTTCTCATGTATAAACACAACCAGTTAGACTTGAATTTTATTGAGTAAATTCTATTTATTCATGCTCTAATTCTCATAGCTGAAGACTTTGTAGGTGTAACTAGTGTCACTAAAAACTGTGCACTGTCTTTAAAACTAAAACATTATCCATATCCTATTTGAATCTTATATCAAACATAGGTGTACATTTAAACTTAATAAATTTAATACAGGGGTCTAGGAAGTATGTCTCACTCCCTTGCTTTTGGAGACTCTACCAAATAGGTGGTTCCAAAAAGTTGCATTTAGAAATGTTAAGACGCATGTACCACACACACCTAGCATAGTCCTCAAACTGATGGAAATTGTCTGCTCATCTAATGAAAAACTTTGATACTTCATTTTGTTTCTTTTACTTCCAGGTACCATTTGCTCAAAACATATATGGACTTATAGTACCAAATTTTGGAGTTGGTTTTGCCATTGGTAAGAAACAAAATGGCTAAACATTTGGTTTAGAGAAGTGTTTCTCAACCTTGGCTGCTGGAAGCTGTGCGAACTTCAACTCCCAGAAGTCCACATAGCTCTGTGTGCGTGTGTGTACACTGTATGTATGTATGTGTATGTATGCATGTGTGTATGTGAATTATCCTAAAAATATGAGTTCCAGGTGTAGTTATAAAAGAAACAGACATTGCAATCTCCGGAATTTTAAAATATATTGCTCACTTAGTTTTCCTTAGCCACTGCTAACATTGTCAGAGTGTAAAAACCATTAAAGAGATACCTGCCTTTATACAATATTAATCAATTTGGCCACTGCACGCGTGATAGGCCCATCCACCCTCCTCCCACCTGTAATTAGCTTTGTTGTTTTTACATCAGGCATGTTAATTAATTTAATTAATTTATTAAATTTATTAAATTTATAGACCACCCCCTCTCCCTGAAGGGACTCGTTAATCGATGCTCCTATTCCTTCCTCCCCTATTGAACACAGCTTGGGCGGCTCATCCCCAGGGAATAAGGCTGAGCTATCTGATGTTGCTTTAATAGCATTCTCTCTGGCTTCCTCCCACACCTCCTCCCTCTTCTTCTGTCTCACAGGCACATCTGATATATTAACCAGCTTCATTTGTTGTTTTGCCTGTGAACTTATAACTGGCCCAGGAGGACCAACCCTATTGTATATTGTATCTCTTTAATGGTTTTTACACTCTGCCGATGTTAGCAGTGGCTAAGGAAAGCTAAGTGAGCAATATATTTTAAAGTTCCAGAGATCACAATGTCTGTTTCTTGTATGTATGTATGTATGTATGTATGTATGTATGTATGTATGTATGTAATATGTAGTAGATTCTGATTTCTATCACAATTCCCTTCAATGAATTTGAAAGGGGACAATATTTTTCTGAGAAGAGACACATTCAGACTGTTCATATACACAATTCTGTGAAAGAAGGGGAGGTACTTGAGATACATCTTATGTTTCTGTTGGACAATGGTAGAAGTGATAACATAGAAAATAGGTCACCTGGATTTATGGGATTGGTTCATGATTCTAGATAGACTACTTTATATCTCAGATTTTAATTAAGTTGCAACATGGGGCATAATCTAGTAATTTAGATGTCCTTCCTGGTTGGAATCTGAATTCAAAAGATACATGTTTGAAATAAGGTGGCTTTAACATAAAGAACTTTATCCCATTTTCATTACTAACAACAATTATCCTGTTTTCCCCAAAATAAGACCTCCCTGGATAATAAGCCCAATAAGGCTTTTGAATGCATGTGCTAAAATAAGCCCTTTCCCCAAAAATAAACCCTCCCAAAAATATTGCAACAGAGCAGCAACCATGAGGTGACCACGCTCGCTGCCTCCTGCACCTCAGAAATAATAAGATCTCCCCAAAAATAATACCAAGCGCTGTGTTCGGGGAAACACAGTAGTAATTGTTAAGAGTCCAACATTCTAAAAAGATTGTATGCAGCAATATACATTAGCCATTATAATATTTGGAAAGCTGTGGCTTGGCCATTGTTTCCAAATATGTACACAGTAAAAACATTGCCAGGAGAGTTAATTAGTATTCATAGTAGGAAAAGATAATGCTTTACTGCTGCTTCCTTTCAAAAAGCAAATATTTTACAATCTACAAAAGAAGTACAGTCAGCAGTGATTATCAGTACGTAAGACAAATAAGAAAACCTATTTTGTTTCAATACAATGTTGGTAGACTACACTGCTAGCAAGAAAATTAAACATATTTTATTGTATCATAACGGATATGACAGATGGCACAATAATTAGATATACATAGGTCACAAAGAATACAAAGAGTCTTTAAGGGGTAGAGAACATGTGCAGTACTTTTACATAAGTAAATAGCACTGGATTGATTATATTCTAATAAATTACCTCTAGTTATAGCAAAAGTAGCTCATGGATAACTAATTCTAGCATATAATTTATCAGTTTTAAATTTAGTCAAAGGTCCCATTTTTTGCACACTACAAGGTAGCAGAACCTATTTTGTGAACATTTTTCCAATAAACATAGAAAGGGCTAAACATTTTGGATGAATCTTTCACAGGAAATTGCCCTTTCTTTCATATACAGGCCTTTGCAGATGGAGGTGAATGTTTCTTTATGTTAGTACCAACTTTACAGTATCAGCAGCCGGAGGGTTCTTGTTTTGAACTGTATTTATATATTACGGCAGGTTTGATTAATTTCTGGCAGCCCAGCTGTAATAGCTACAGAATGGAATATCTCTTCTACTGGCTTGATGTGTCTGTCTGCCTGCCCAGTCAAATCTATAAGGAGATTTAAGGACAGTTAATGGCAAGAAAAAGCCACACATTAGTAGAATACATTAAGTTGCCGAGGAAAACCATTCAGCTGAAAATAATATACTTGCATTAAGACAACTTATATTAAGGCTATTTAAATTTTGCATTATAGCAGGACACATAATTATATAAAATCTAAACATATATTTAGTGCTCAAATATACACTGTTGAGTTCTGATATTGGAATAATAAGGTACATGGTGGATTCATGATTATTAAAAAGTTTTCCTAATTTCAGATCTGAAATACCATAGCTGATTATCATAACCCATTTATTTTATACCTGGTACCATAACAAAGTTTGTAAAGGTGATATGATGCTTTTATAGACTAGGCAGAACTGGGCTGTTCCTTTTTGTGAAAAGTAATCTTAATTGAGAACGGCAAACACATGCATAATAAAGCAATGTGACATTTGAAGCAAAATTTCTTATTAAGATCTTACAAAAAAAAATTGGTCATTGTTCAAGCTCTGGCGAACAATAAAATGAAATTCAATTGTGAAAAAAGTAAGGTTCTACATTTAGGCAAGAAAAACAAAATGCACAGGTACAGTATAGGTGGTACCTTGCTCAATAGTAGCAACTGTGAGAGGGATCTTGGAATCCTAGTGGACAACCATTTAAATATGAGCCAGCAGTGTGCAGCAGCTGCCATAAACAGAGGGATAGAATCTAGATCACGTGAAGTGTTAATGCCACTGTATAGTGCCTTGGTAAGGCCACACTTGGAATACTGCATACAGTTTTGGTTGCCACGATGTAGAAAAGACATGGAGACTCTGGAAAGAGTGCAGAGAAGAGCAACCAAGATGATTAGGGGACTGGAGACTAAAACATATGAAGAACGGCTGCAGGAGCTGGGTATGTCTAGTTTGATGAAGAGAAGGACCAGGGGAGACATGATAGCAGTGTTCCGATATCTCAGAGGGTGCCACAAAGAAGAGGGAGTCAAACTATTCTCCAAGGCACCTGGGGGCAGGACAAGAAGCAATGGGTGGAAACTAATCAAGGAGAGAAGCAACTTAGAACTAAGGAGAAATTTCCTGACAGTTAGAACAATTAATCTCTGGAACAGCTTGCCTCCAGAAGTTGTGAATGCCCCAACCCTGGAAGTCTTTAAAAAGATGTTAGATAGCCATTTGTCTGAAATGGTATAAGGTTCCTGCCCACGCAGGGGGTTGGACTAGAAGACCTACAAGGTCCCTTCCAACTCTGCTATTGTATTGTATTGTATTGTATTGTATTATTTCAAATTTTGATTGCATTGTGTTGAAAGGGATATGTTTCTGTTATTGTTGGAATACCTCGTTTTTAAAAATTCTGTAGTAAATTCAGTAAAACTGGGCACTTGTCCACATACATACTTCCTTCAGAAAATAATTTCCAGTCATTTTGTATGTAGATATTTTGAGAGATATTGGAGATCCTGATTAAAATACTTTATGTGTGTTATAATCAGGGATGGTGGATTCTTCACTGATGCCTATTATGGGCTACCTTGTTGATCTGCGCCATGTTTCTGTCTATGGGAGCGTTTATGCAATTGCAGATGTTGCCTTTTGTATGGGTTTTGCTATAGGTAAGGACATAATCTATTTATTTAAAATGCACTTAACATTAAAACACTGTTGCGGAAGAATTTTGCACTGTTTTGTATTAACCCACCTCCACCTCCATGAATCCATCTCCCAGGATTGGGGGTGGGAGGGTTTGCAATTGAAGGCTGTTTCATTTCCTGCTGGAGATGCTTAAAGGTTATTTGGGGACAGGGGTATCAAACTTATGGCCCACCAGGCAGAAGCATCATGCACTGGCTATGCCCACGCCCCCTTTAGCAAAGGGGAAAGAGTTGCGGTACATCATGTGACCACACTGTGATGTTTGTGAGTTTGACACCCCTGTTCTAGGGCATACCCAAGCTGTTCTTTTTGCCTTTTTGCCTTTCTTTCTGCAGAATGCTACCGTATTTCTCAGAAAATAAGACTGAGTCTTATTTTCTTTTAGGCTTGAAAATAAGCACTTGGGCTTATTTTTGAGGTGGTCTTAGTTTTTTTTTGAGGTACAGCAGGACAGACTCACTGAACTGGATGTGCCGTGGACATACCACCACCTCCATTCCAAACCTTCAGCATTCGGAATGGAACCTTTTTGACAAACAGGAGGAAAATGGGCAGGATTTTCCTGCCTGCCATCCTTCCCTCAGTCTGTGCTGAGCTTGAGGAATGGATGACAGGCAGGAAATTTCCCCCCTACCATTTTTCTCCTGTTCACCAAAAAGCTTCCATTCCAAATGCTGAAGGTTTGGAAGGGATGCCTTTTGACAAATGGGAGGAAAATGAGGGGAGGGGGGAATTTTCCTGCATCCTATCCTTCCTTTAGTCTGTACTGAGTGTCAGAGTTCCAAGTAACACCCCCAACAAACAAAGACTCCAAGGCTTGACGTTTCTCAAGGCCCCATTTTATTAGAGATGGCATATTGGCACATCTGGGAACACCCAAATCTGAAAGTTCGGGGTTTTCTCCACCCAAAATAAAGTCAAAGATCCATCCCCTGCACCCACAAGTCCATCACATGGTCCAATCAATTCACTGTCCCAACTGGAGACAACCCCTAATCACTCCCATCCAAATGCAGGCTGAATGCCCTTGATCCCAGAGAAAGGAATGTTGCTATGGCTAATTCTCCACCACTCCTTGTGATCTCCCTTCCTGTTTTCCCAGGCACTAAAAGTGCTGCACCCAGAAAGAGAAGGGCCAAAGCAGTACTTACATTGCCCCAAGAAGCCAGCGGGTTGCAGTCAGACAGTTGTCCCTCCCGTGCCACCACTCATGCTGGCCACTCCCTTCCCCGGGCTTATTTTTTGGGTAGGGGTAATATTAGGCCCACCCCCAAAAAATTAGAGTTGGGCTTGTTATTGGGGTGGGTTGTGTTTTCAGAGAAACATGGTAGAAGTCCCAAGGCCTGCATGAAAATCAATAGGGGCACTCTGGGACCTTCAGATCTCCACTTACGCGGTTTAAACTTTCTCAAAGAAAGCTACAGAAAAATAACCTGATAGCAAAAATGATGAGTTAGGGTGAGAACAAGCTGATTTCCCCTCGTCACTCTTAAATTCCTTGAAATAATGAAAATTATAGCAATGGGATCTCGTGGCATTCCCAAACAAGCCCGGCTTCAATTTGCAGCATGATAGATGAAACCTGTCATCCAAGTTCATAATGCCAATTAAATAGAGACATAGGTAGCTGCCTTATCCTTAGTTTAGAAGGATTGAGACCGGCCAGGCAGTTTGAATTGGCCTACTTGTCTACTCTTTGACTTAGACATGAAGTGGCCCAATGTTTTAGATCATGTTTTATTTTTTTCTTATTGATGGTGCTCAGCTTTTCCTTTTGGTTACACAATTTGTATTTCCAAAGGTCCATCTGTTGGTGGTGCTATTGCAAAATCCATTGGATTTCCATGGCTTATGACAATTATAGGAATTATTGATATCTTCTATGCTCCCCTGTGTTTGTTTCTACGCAGTCCACCTGCCAAGGAAGAAAAAATGGTAAGCACAGAGCTGTGTCTTGTTCTTCTCTGGAGTTAATATAGAACAATTTTGTAGCATGCCTTCCATTAAGTACATTAACAAAGGTGTTCTGTCATTAGTTTTTTCTAAAATATATATTTAATTATGAGATGGTTGAGTTCTAGTCCTGCTTTAGGCAGGAAAGCTGGCTGTATTACTTTGGACAAGTTACTTTCAGACCAATCCACCTCATAGGGTTGTTGCTGTGGGGAAAATGGGAGGGAGAAGGTGTCAGGTATGTCCGTCACCTTAAGTTATTAAAATGAAAGCAGGATAAAAAGCTAATAACTAACTAACTAAATAACTAAGTAAAGAATAATATTATTCTGCGAGTATAATTCCACACTAAAGATAGCTGAATTTTCAACTGCTATTCCAGGTAGTTGACTAAAAAAAAACCCAAATTTTGGACTCATATTTAGATAATAGCATGTTATCAAGATAGCTGAAAGTATCTTAAGTTAAGACACATTTTTTAAAATTAGAGATAAAACTACTTTTTAGTTTCAGCTTTAGTTTGGATTAATTCAAAAACCATTGGATTAATCTGTTTTGTATTTTTATATTTAGTGAACAGGACAACTACCTTAAGTGTTTTATATTTAAAACTAAACACTAGTTAGGCTAGTATAAAATGGGCAAACAGATTAAACTTTTGAAAATCAATATTATGTGCTATATACTTGTGATAACTAATTTTAAAGATTTATGTTGTTACACAAAACAGTGCAATGCTTTGGTAATATAATAATAGCTATGTTTTTTTCTAGGCAATACTTATGGATCAAAACTGTCATTTTAAAACCAAAATGTATACCCAGAACAGCATCCAACCAGATCAATTAGATGATGATGATGAAGAACGTGAGAGTGATAAATAATGTTTAAAAGCTGGTATTGGTAGTTCAATGATCCATCTCATCAAAAAGTTTTAAATGTTACTGCTCTTTTAATTGTGAACTTGTATAACAAAATGAAACCAAAGGTATAGTTATTTATTGCCCTTGATCAAGATTACCCATTGCCTTATGAAAAAAAAAAATTAGATGATTCTGTTGTTAAAACTTGGTGTTTCACATTATGCATTTTGTAAATGTATACATCTCCATCTAGATCCAATATTAATTCAAACATTTCCCTTATTATACATTTTCATTTAATTCATTGCAGCAATGAGTGCCTGAAACTAGCAATTATAAATTACCAGATTGTCTATTTAAAGATATTTATATAATACTTTGCACTTTTCAAATTAACTTTACTTCAAACTATTCTTACACTTAACCTAATTCAGAATAATGTAGAGTGAATACAACTTTATATGGTTAATAGAGAATCAATTTCATTACAAAACTATGTGACATTTGGGAAAGAGAAGTTTGATATACAGTATTTAATAGGATCATCTTAATTTTGCATTGCTACTAATAACATTCCACTGAACATTTTTTAATCTCATCTAAGTTGCCCAAATCTAGTGTCTTATCCTCATATACACATTGTCTACTACATTATCTAAATATGTAAACTTCAGATAGCTTTGCAATAGCTTCAAACAACCATTCATCGCATTCAAAATTGTACAGAAAGAAAAAGTTAAGCTATATGATTCCTGCTTACTTAAGTTTGAAGTCGAGTGTATATGGGAGACAAGCCCCAGATCCCCAGTTGAAATGTAATAATTCAGAACAGATGTTATTTCCCTGGGATGGAGTCAAGCCTTGATCAGGAGCTTCAACTTGCTGCAAACAATGATGATGCAGGAGGCCTTGTTGTTTCCAAAATCCTGGACTGTAGGACCTAATTATAGCTTCAGGAAGTCTGAAGTTTAGTTATATCACATACTCTATGAGCTGTGCCTCGTTGTTATTCAGTCTTTCATCCTAGGCTGTTGCATGGTTTATGGTTTAATATTTTCTTCACATCAAGTACCTGACCTAGCCAATTTCCAAGCAATGAACTTCTCCATATAAAAAGAAAACTATTTACAAGAAGTTATTTGCTTTATATTCCCTTCCTATTCAAAATTCAATTTGGATGATGCTACTGATGCTACAAATTTGAGCATGTCACAAAATAACATCCAGTACTGGGACATAGTTCCAAAATCTTTATACAAATTTCTGTGAAGTTTGGTATGCTTTATCTCTTCATGAAGCATTTAGTTTTTCTAACCTTTTCCCATTTAATGAAGAAACAAGACTGAGAACTAATCCAGTTTCTCCCATGTTAGCCTAGAATTGTTTGTTTTATCCCAATTCTTGCTTCAGATCCAAAGATAAAAATGGAATGGCTATAGCAGATCAGCCTGTTTCTGAAGTCAAGATGAATCCTCATGTTGCATTATTAATCTCTGCATACTTCTGGATAAATCTGTTCTAATATGTGCCTATTTAAACTAGAAACAAAACTATCAGCACTTCAACTCCCACATGACTTGCTTCGTAAAAATGCTATCTGGTTATTAAAAAGGAAGACTAGGCAGGTATATTCCCTAGTAGATTTGCATTAGAATAAGTAAAGTATCTGGCAGACACTTCACGTTAAAAAAAAATTCTAGGTTTTTTTTGCAAATTACAAAATTATAGGACACACCTGCCTTTCAATGTTATCAAGACTTTTAGGTATCCAGACAAAATGAAATCCATATCACGTCTATTCATGGGCTTTGCTTGTAGCTATCCTTTGGACATCAGCCGATGGAAATGGATTAACACCTTTTCTTGAGTGAGAGTCTGCAACATATTGTGTTGCTTTTGAAGAAAGCAGGATTAGAGATTTCAAGACTGACTAGCTTGACAAATGGGAGGCAGGTAACATTCTGGTTCTTAGTATGTAATGGTCTATATTGCAACCTATCAACTCCTGTAACAGTGTTCTCTCAGTGTTGAAATGAGCCCATGGGTTATGGCCTTAGTTGTGAAAATAAAAAACCAACAAATGTAAGACCATGTAAGTATCAAACATTTATGTATCGTGGTACACATAACACCCTGTTTGTAAACTTGATCTCTGTGCCTTTTCTAATGTATCAGCAGATGGTTTGTATTTAAAACAGACTCTTTCTATAGTTTTGTAAAACGTGTGTTTATGTGTCATTTCCATGTATAAAACATATATTTTGGTCAAGTTTTGGAAATGCTTTAGAGGAATTGTTATTGTTCTGTTATACAGAAAATAAGAATGGAATGTTATTTTGCGAAAGAAATAAAAGGCAACGCTGTGGTATTTCATTACTGTTAATGTCCCAATTAGTCCAGAAAGGTAAGACACCAAGTCTTCATCTCTTTTCTCCACTGCTATGACAGTTCTCAAAATGACTGTGCTGAATTTTAAATTGTTCTATACATTGAAGAGTAAATTGCTGCCCTCATATAAGGATTCAAAAACCTTATGTTAAATGACAATTAAACAGGTATCTGTCTACATATGTACATGCAAGGGAAAGAAGTGTATGGAGAGGCACTTGACAATTCCTGTAATCCAGGGGTAGTCAACCTTTTTATACCTACCGCCCACTTTTGTATCTCTGTTAGTAGTAAAATTTTCTAACCGCCCACCGGTTCCACAGTAATGGTGATTTATAAAGTAGGGAAGTCAATTAACTTTAAAAAAGGAAAGTGCTTCAGTATTGGACAAAACCCCTACCGCCCACCATGAAAGCTGGAATGCCCACTAGTGGGCGGTAGGGATCAGGTTGACTACCACTGCTCTAATCTCTCACAGATTTGCAGAATTCTCCCTTTAAACTCAAATGTTGGGCAGATAGAGATGCTTTGTATTCACAACTCTTCCACAGATTCCCTAAATTATGGGTAGGAAGTTTTAAACAACAAAACCCCACTGTGAAAGGTAGGAGAGCATCAGACATTATTCTTCCCTCATAGTTGTCCTTAGGGCAGCACAATAGACAATAAGTGGCACTGGAGATTTCTGCATCAGAACATTCTGAGACAGATTTGAATTGCTCAGTTTTCTTTCTCTTACTATAAACATTGCACTGGATAATAAGCTAATAGGCTGAGGTGCTGTTGCAATTAATTTATTTTACTCCATTTTACTTTTGACACATGACTGTAAGAATCGAATCAAATTAAATCAACAAATTGTACCACATTTATTTTAGTGATACCTTTATTATAGAGAAAAGTAATTACCTCAATCTTTATTTGGCTTCAATTCAGTGTATTATTTCAAGTCACCTTGCATATCTAAATGTATTGTGCTGAATTTACCAATTTCTCTACAAAATATTTAACTGCTTAATGGTAGTCTGGGGTTTTTGGTACATTTTTCAAAACTGATAATTCATTTTCTGATCTCTTTTTCATAATACATTTTTTTAATATTTTCCCCCCACTCTAATAGGTATGTTAGGTAATATGTTTTCAGATAATGCTTATCTGTGAAAAGTCATACTGATAATCTTAAGAGAATAACACAAGCATTCAAAACTGCTTGAGATTGTGATAATGATATTGAATATAATACTTAGGATAGTCTTAGATTGCTATAACCTCAAGGAGTTGCATCACACAGTATGTTTTAAGAATTATATTATTATAAGTTTAATATGAAAATGATTATGAAAACACAAAAAATCCTACTGCACATACTTTGTAAATACATTTAATCTTCCCAAGAAGTTTTAACTTGTGATTTTAAATTCCTCAGATTTATCAAGAATTTCTCAATCAAAGAATAAGTACTTCTGTAGCAGAAAGTATTGCAAATGTGGAGAAACCCCTTAGAAAATGTGTTATTAGAAAAAAGGTCACGTATTGGTACTTCTTGTACGTAACTGGACAATCTCATTCTCTATTTCGTCCATTAGCCTTTTACCAATGTGGAGCCTTTACCAATGCAATTCCCTGATTACAGACAAGGCTAGCTGACTATGATGAGAATTGAAATCAAAAACATTGGGCAGGAATCAGTATGGGAAAGGGTCCATAAACGTTTCCATTGTGGGGGGTTCCTAGCTCCACCTAGGCCTATGAAAGAATGACTGTAGCATCATTACAGATACACAGGCCTTTTATCTACAACCTTTCCACCATAGTTTTACTGAATACAGAAACACTGAAAACATAGGGGAGCCATTGTTCTAGAAAATAGCATAGCATGGAATAATTTTTTTAAAAAAGAAACCTTTAATTATGTGCCACAATATTCTTTAAATATTTAACCGCTTATAACAAAGAAACAGAATTTATTTAAAAACTTTTATTAAAGCTTGTTTTCATGATAAAATCATCTGACAATCATTTCAGGCAGATTTCCATAAATATATGCTAGTGTCAAGTAATAAGATACCACCACATCAAGATACTCTTGCATCCAGTGGTATTTATTATTTTCAGCTGTGTATAGTAAAGCAGAAAAGCAAAAGATATAAAAGGAATGTATCAATAGTTCTTCTTAAAAACAGTATTTATTATAATTCTATGCTTTATATGTTTTCCTTGATACTACAATACTATTATTTTGCTGCCATTCTCACGCAACAGTTAGAATATTGCACTATATTTATCTTACATTATACAATCATCATAGTGGAGTACTGATACCCAACTTTTCATGCCTCTTTCATAAACAGGTAACTATTATATGATGTTAGCTTAGTAAACCTAGTATCTGTAGTATTTCTGTCATAGTATTCTCATTTGTAAGTTAGTATCTGCACAGAAACTACAAGGAAAATGCCCTAGTTTATGCAAACTTTTGTTATTCTGATGATGTTTGAAAAATAATATTTTTTAAATATAGTATAGATTGAATATTATTGGTTCATTTGGGAAAATACTTAAAATTGTTTTACCTTTTCAAAAAATATGGATTATATTAATTTGGTAACTGTTCAGTTGAACCATTTATTTTTTTATTGTAAGGGCAAGTTGTAAAGTTAAAAATGTTAGGATGTTGTTCGCTCCCATTATAACAGCAAAAACATCCTATGCAGTAGCATAAGTGGTTGCTTGTTAGTCAAGTAGGAGTAATGCAGAATGCTATCTTTTTATTTAGTTTTACAAAATTATTTTACAACACAATGCCAAAAATGATAATTAAGCACATAAAAATAAAACATTAAGAAATATGGGTGTGAAATACCAAGATAATTCTAACAATCCTCATCTCAGATCAGTTGATATTTTTTTCCCCAGAAATGAGGCCAAAGTTTGTTTTAGTGTTGCTGGAATCAGGATTCAATGGGTGGGTGAGGGCTACAGGGGGAGTCTGATGTTGCTGAGCATGTCGTGTATTTATTTATTTTGTCATCAGAACCACCAGAGAATAAATCAAATTAGTGTTCATTTTTAAAATCCTTTTACATGTTAATTCTTAATATTTAGATTCTTTAAAAAAAACCCAACTCATAAGGTTACCATTAAATTTTCTCATGGGCGCTTAACATTATTACATCATAGAAGAGTATGTTTTATGAAGCTTCCATCTAGTTACAGGGACAAAGAAAAACCTGTGGCACATTCTCAATACATTTCTATAAAACATTGGTATAGCATGTTTATAGGCAAAAAGGAATTGTCTATGGATGTTTCTGAACAGGGAAATTAGAACCCGATGGCCGTTGTTTCAGTGATATGTGCTTTAAAGGTATTTCCTGCTAAAGACTGTAATAAATTCACAGAAGAGTAAAATGTAAATTGTTTTTTCAAAAAAATCAGATTCTCTGCGAAAGAAAATCAGAAAAATCAGACATTGGAATACTAATGTTACCAAATAATTGAAAATAAAGGCATGTTATCTATAATGCATCATTGGCAAAAACAAAAAAAACCCAAAGAAACCTGAAAATCACAATCCCCTTTCCAAAATATACTGAATAAGCAAATAGCCAAAGTATAACAAAAATTTTCAAAACTGGCCCCTCAGCAACTGCTACAGTAGTTCTAATTTGAGCACAAAATAAAAATGCGAAATTTTAAAACTGAGGAATGAAAGGAACAAAAAAGGAGAACGGAAACCGTGCAAAGCATTTCAAGGGCAATTCAGGAAGTGTGTTGATGTGAGCAAAGGGCTCTTTCTTGAAACAGAGAGGCAGCCGTGCCCTTCAGAAGACAACATTTCCACTGAGATTGCCAAAAAGCAGGCTATGTGTGAACATGTCTGTGGAGATGACTGCAGGAAGCCCTCAAAAGAGGTGTTAGGTCTCATGGAGGAAGTGGCTGCTTCACTCGTTCCAACAAAACATCAGTCTGAATGCTTTTTTTTTTTTTTTTTGCAATTTACCCTGATATATTTTAGAAATACATTTTAGAAAAAAGTTCAAATAAATTAAAAATCATCTAGTATAAAGTCCCAAAATGTTATTTAAACATAACATGGTTCAACAAAATAAAACCATATTGTACCTGGAAATAAAAGCCAGTTCCTTACATGGGGTTGAAAATAATGGGAAAAGCAGCTTATATATATTATCTCAGTGTTTAATTACAATTTTGAAATCCGATGTAGTTTGATTAAGTGCAATGTGTTTCCCAGTTTATCATTTGCAAGACCAACTGTGCAATATCAGTCTACAGACGCATTCTGGGATTCAAGTCTCTCTTCTTCTTTGAGTAGGGTTTCAAGTACTGGTGCCATTACTAAAGCAGCCTCATCTTCATTATCTGTTTCTTCCACTAAGGTGTTGTCCTCGTCATCTTTATCCTCTTTTCTAGATCCAATTTCTAAAGCAGAATTTTCTAACGCTTCTATATCCTCAATGCCTGCTTTATAATGGATCATAAGGAGTGTCAGGGCTTGCAACCTTTCACCCGATTTAGCCAGAGCAGCAGTCAATAGCCTTTTTTTCCTTGCATCAGTTGCTTCTTTCTTTTCTCTAATTAAGGAATTGTTGCTCTCCAGTTCCTGGTCTATTTCATATTGAAGTTTTTCTAACATAATCTCTAATTTCTGGATTCTTTCTTCTGTAGGTAAACTTCTATAAAGGTCTCGGCCAATTTCTTTCACTGCAATGAAAACACTGTCATCAAGTCCTCCTTCCTTCCTTGCTAATTTAATCCCCGAAGTAATTACTTGCTTAGAAGGACTACTAGGGCCACCAGTATCTGTATCACTACCTTCATTATCAGAAGGATGTGGCGTCTGCTTTGGTGAAGGTTCTACCACTTCAGGTCCCTGCTCATTAATACGAACTTTAGGAACTTGACGGAGGTTTAAGAATCGGCTGCTTGTATTAAGGAGGTGTCTTGTTAGACCTGCTGCTTTATTTCCAGTTTTCAATTCTGAATCTACACGAGGTCCTGTTGTGGACTGAGAATCTTGGTTTTCAAATTTAAAAGGCTGTAAAACTCGTTCAAGTCGTCTCGTGGCTCCTAAACAGAAGGGAGCATCTGTCAGACACTTGTCTTGACATTTCTTGTGGCAAACATATGCACAAACCACGCACTGTGAGGCTGCTTTTGTCCAAACTTTCTTTTTGCAGTAGTCACACCAAGTTGGATTTTGAAACTGAGTATCTTGGAAATTATGCCTATTTTCAGCATAAGTAATTTGTCCAAAGTAAGGATCATCTTTTGAAAGAACAGGAGCTGGTGCTTCTTCTGAAATATTTTCTTTCTCTTTTTCCAACAGAAAAGTTGAGTCTTCCGGCTCACCCTCTCTTAAATATTTAAAATGAACAGTGACATCACCATAACAAAACTTTTCATTGAAGCCTTTGTGTGAGATCAAACTCCGCAATGCTGTTCTAGTTACTGCAGCTTTAGGTGTAGGAGGATTTAGTCGAAATGACCTAATGAATTCCATGGAGGATGTAGCTATACAATCTAAAGCTACATCTTCAAGTTTTACACTTTCATATCCCAAACAAACCAGCCCACCTACTTTAAAAGGGTCTCTACACCAAACACCAATATTTAGGTAAGTGTGTTCTTTTCCTGCTTCAAATATGTAGGAAGAGCCTTTTGTCCTTGACCATTTACCTGCTCGATTACGGTAAGGAATTTCTGGTGTTTCCCATGAATTATGGTTTTCTACTGCCTTAGCATTCAGTGAATAATGTGAATACTCTGATATGTCTTTCGGTAGTTCTGATTTGTTTGTAACAGATTTATTGACAGGTGCTTTAATATTCTGTAGAGATTCTAAACTTTCTTTTAATGCTTCTGATTTAGTTGTAATTGTTTTAAAACTCTGTGAAGTTTCTGAAAACTCCTTAGCAATTGGTTTGGATCCTATAGATTCTTCTCCTAGATCAATAATTCTGATTACCTTTTCTGAATTCTTGTCTCCATTATTGGCAGGAAGAGGGAGCTTGTCTACTTTCTCAGAAGTTAAATCGCCAGTTTCTAATTTATTTTGAACGTCACTAGAAACTGCTGGCACTTTAATCTGTGGTCTGGGTGGTACAGGTGGTTTGGTTATATTTAACTGTGACTGTTTGTTTGTCTGTTGACCTATATCCAAGTTATCAGTTTTCTGTATTACTGGTCTGGCTGTCTCTTTGAAAAGTACCCTTGAAGGTGCCTGATAGCTTCCTAGATGTAACTTGCGATTTAATACTGGAGATAGTGTTCCAGGTGGTTTACCAGCAAGTGAAACTGGTATGTGCTTGGGACTAGTTGAAGAATCATCTTTGAATTCACTTGACTTTAGTGCATTTGCCAAGTCTTCAAATTCTATATCTAATTCTTTATTATCTATTTCATTCAGCAAATATTCATCCGAAAATGTTGACTCTTCCAACTGAGTAAGATTATCTTGAGCTAATGAAGACTGAGGACTATAGCCAACCGGTCTCTCATAATATATGGTGACTCTTTCACCGGCCTGTTTGATAAGTTTTAACACTTGTACTGTTGATGTAATCCTGACTCCTATTAAAATAAGATAGAAAAACAATAATGATTAATATTTGTTGAAGTAACTGATACATACCTAAACTGAGAATGCTATCTAGTCAAGGAGAAGTCATACAGTTCCTTTCCCTTCCATACACAAATTGGGACTGTCTTATCAATTAATTCCTCATCAATGTTATTAATATAGGTAGTAATGTAAATAGAAAGTAAAGCAATTACTATTTGTATTATAATAACAAAGAAACTCTATTTACACTGTTGATGGAAGGAAAGCCGGTATTGGTGTAGTGGTTAAGGCACCAGGCTAGAAACTGGGAGATATGAGTTCCAGTTACCTCAGGCACAAAGTCAAATGAGTAACTTTGGGCCAGTCACTCATTCTCAGCCTTAGTAAGGAGACAATGGTAAACTGTTTCCAAAAATGTTGCCAAGAAAACTGCAGGAATTTGTCCAGGCAGTTGCCAGGAGTTCAGACTGGAAAGTTCAAAGCAAACCAATCAGCTGATGAAAGGATAAATAATAATGACAACAATAATCATCAGAATCCCAAGGTTGAAACAGGTGTTATGTACTAGGAAAGGAAGAAGGAGGGAGATCCTCCCTCCAACCCTAAAACTCACAGGCTGACTCTGGGACAGTCACTCTCCCTTACTCCATTTTATTTCCCAAGGTGATAAAGAGAAAAGGACAGATTAAAAATGCAATACATACATAAAATGTACCACTCTTTAAGAAAACACATGCAATATTAACCCAAAATAATACTGTTCAACAGATAATAAAGGTGTAGAGAATTAAAACTTTTACCTTTACTATTCTCTACACAAACATCACATATAGTGAACTCTTGTGCACCAAGAACTATCTTACATAAAGAGTTACCTAGGCACTCAATTGTTTGTATATCTTCTGCTGAATGAAAACCGTTTCCTCAACAGCTGATACCAAATACTGATGTGAGTTTTTCTGAAATATTTATGTTTTCTATTCTCCAAACATAATGCCCCTTCCATGTTGAGAAAAACATATCTAAAATATAAGAAGTACTGGTATTTTTATTCTAAAAACTACACTAAAATGTAATTACGATATGCAACTGGAAACAAATTATGATATTGTTTCAATAGGGTACTATTGCCCTCAATATAATAATTTTTTTAATGATCCTGCTTGGTTATGACTGATAAAGGATGGATGAAACTTTTAAAAATACATTCCCCATAATGTCACTTATTTTGTATACCTTCTGAGCACTTCCCCAATTACATACAGCTTAGCAAATCTATGAAGCTTAGTCCATGTAGTTTTACTGCATACCTCCAATAGATAATAGCCTGTCGCCCCTCTGAAGGTCAGCGGCAGCAGCAGCAGAATTTGGTGTAACAGTTTCAATAACAACGTGACCTGTTTCTCCTTCCTTAGCCTGTATTTGACGCAGAGTGAGTCCAATACTTGGCGAATTTCCTTTTATGAGTTCTGCCTGTTGAGGGGGAAAAATGAAAAATAATTTTCACTGTTAATATTAGGGTCTATAATTCATAAAATTAAATGGTTTTTTTTTGCTAGCATCTTATGCAAAATTGTACTTGAGAGAGATGTTTAATGTTTATTGAATTTGTATACTGCCCTTCTCCCTTGCGGGATTAAGGGCGGTGAACAGGCATAATAAAAACAACAAAGACATGAATATATAAAATACTTTAAAATGTCAATTAAAATGTCAATTAAATTAGGGGCCTGTTCTAAAACCAAATAAAATTACTAAATAAAATCGATTAAAATCAATTAAATCTACACCAGGCCGGCCGCACGGAATAAATGCGTTTTCAAGGCCCGGCGGAAGAGGCGTAGGTCAGTGATCGTACGTAGGTCGTTCCAGAGGGCAGGAGCTGCCACAGAGAAGGCTCTCCCCCTGGGGGTCGCCAGCCGACATTGTTTGGCCGACGGTACCCTCTCTGTGGGAGCGAACTGGTCGGTGGGAGGTATTTGGTAGCAGGATGCTGTCTTGCAAGTAGCCAGGTCCCGTGCCATGGAGCGCTTTAAAGGTGGTTACCAGCACCTTGAAGCGCACCCAGAAAGCCACAGGCAGCCAGTGCAGCTCACGCAGGAGAGGTGTCACGTGGGAGCATCTTAAGGCTCCCAGAATCCCCCGCGCGGCCGCATTCTGAACTAACTGGAGCCTCCGGATGCACTTCAAGGGCAGCCCCACGTAGAGAGCATTGCAATAGTCCAGGCGGGAGATGACGAGGGCTTGAGTGACCGTGCATAGAGCGTCATGATCCAGAAAGGGGTGCAACTGGCGAATCAAGTGAGCCTGATAAAAAGCCCCCCTGGCCACAGCCGTCATACGATCATCTAATGACAGCCGAGAGTCCAGGAGGACACCCAAGTTGCGAGCCCTCTCTGAGGGGGCCAATGATTCGCCCCCAATAGCCAGAGATGGTACCAGCTGGCTGTATTGTGACGCTGGAAGCCACAGCCACTCAGTCTTGGACGGGTTGAGTCGAAGCCTGTTTCTCCCCATCCAGACTCGCACGGCCTCCAGACACCGGGACATCACTTCAATGGCATCGTTATATATATATACATCGTGGTATATATATATGTATATATAAAGTATATACCATATAATTGCTATGTTTTAAGGAGAAATAGGTTTATAAAACACAGTATGTCTCAGAGGTCAATTATTTCAGACAGAATATTTGTTGTTAGGATATTTATTCTGATGTTGGGTTGACAATATATATAAGCCAGGATTCTTAAAGAGTATATGTAATTTTAAGGACTATGTTGAATCTGATTGGCTGTGCTTCCCAGCTCAACCATAAAAGGTAGCTGAGAACACAGTTCATTCCCTTTTGCTTTCCTTTGCTTCCTGATTGCCACTGGGGAGGAGCTGAAGATTGAAGAAGTATCATTGTTTTGCATTACTGTAAGATAACTGTGTTTTGATGAAGGACTGTTTATTGTTGGAAGAGTTAGTATCACTGTTTGGAAGAAGTATTTTAGTTACTACAAAAGTAAAGACTATTTATTTTTCCTACTATCAGTGTTTGATAGTTATTGTGTACTAAGAGCAACGTATCTCTTACTATCCGGTATATTGCACTATTCCGCCTTTATTTTCAAACGGGTGTTTTTTACCCCTAACATTTGTTATACATTATATCTTATTATCTAAATAGTACTTAAGATAATCTTTTCTACCCAAATTGGACACTATTAATACAATATTTTTTCAAAAGTTATTTGAAGAATCTCTGTAATTTATAGCATACTCCAACTTAGCAAGAAGATATGTAAGTCATGACTTCAGCTAAACTAATTCATAATTAAAAAAACCAGAATTAAGAAAATTCTATAATCTTTATATTTTCTATTCCAAGTATCCAAAATGATTCACATTCTCTGATATAAAACATTTTTAATATGTCAGTATGCTTTATAAATGCCACCTGAAATTGGGAAGTTAATACTGTTACCTAAATAGCTGGCCTGTAGGATAATTGTGTGTTATATTATTTATTTGTTTTGTTGTTTGTTCACACCACCTTCATTCATATCTATTACATCTTTTCCTTTTCTCTAAGTTCCACAGGCATAAAACATATCAATTCTCTTTCTTTTCTGTATTAATATATGCTCTACCGTTTACATCTCTTACATTCCATGTTCCAATTTTCTACATATCACACTTGATACCTGATGGCCCTGGAAAGATATATTACTGCTTCCTATCACAGTTTTGGGGAAAACTCAGGGTTTCAATGCTTTTTAGCCAGAGAGAATCAGACTAGCTTATCTATCATAGCTGCATCCATGTCACAGATACTACTTTGCTATTAACAATAAACATAGTAGTGGTCTGTTCTGGAACATTATGGCCAGTGCACCACAAGTATAACTAAAACCCAGTTTGATCCCAAACATACTAACACTACTCTATGCAATCAAGAAACTCTACTTTGGAAACAACCTGGCAAGCTTTGGCCACGTTCCAGTAACTGTAAGAAACATACAATAAAACAATAGTTTTAGAATTCTCAAATCTTTGGAAATATTCTCTTCTTACTGCTCTTCTGAAATCTTAACTGTACAATGAAACATTAATTCAGTCTTGTTCTTTGAATCCAACTGAATGGAATCATCATTAAATTCTCTCCATTTGAATCCTATCAAGTTGTTCACATTTCTAGCAGGAGATTTCGACTACTCTCAATGAAATGCCATCACTTTTCTTCAGATTCATCTGTATTTTTTCCTGTGACTGCCCTACCTAAAACTAGGTTTCATTAGAAAATAAAATTCTTACAGACACAACAAAATAGATATATCTTCACAACCTACCACTCTCTTAATGATAACTACTTGTTCAGACCAGCTGTGTTTTGCTTGGAGCGGAACATCTCAAGCTTGAGATTAAGCTATTGTCTATCAGAATATGTCTACTCTGATAATGGTAAGTACTGCTACAAAGGGACATCTAAGACAGACTTAATAATTTCTGCTTATTTTTATTTATTATTCTGAAACAATGAATTCTGTTAAGTTTAAACAAATCACAGCAGTTGATTCAAGTCAACAGTGAATAAAAAGTTAAAAGTTAACATAAATGTAGAACATAGATTACTAACCTGACTAATAGCAGATAAAATACACAATAACAAAAATCAGAAGTGCTATCAACTGATATTGAACAATATGGGGATCAGTACTGCTTGCAAAGTCATCTCTTTTGATTAGCAATTCACTTGTCAAACATAAAAGATTTTTAAGTTTTTAAAATTATCTTGAAAGATCAATCACATGTACAAGTAATCTAAAATTCCATACTGGAATCTCAATCAATGATTATATAGAGAGCAGATCTGGAAAAATATTTTCTCTGAGAATTTCTAGAATCTTTTCCAGTTGGAAAACAGATGTTTAATATGAGTATTATATATTTCTTTAACATTTTAGAAACATTTACGTAACATCCCAGTGTCAGAATCTGATTTAAATTTTAACAAATGGTCCTGATTTTTTCCTGATTATTTCAGCATGCTTGTAATAACATACACCTGAACTGCACTGAGCCCCTCCTTGAGGGAGATGAGGGATCTAGAAACATGAAATATAAATAAATTTAAAAAAATGCAGAAATAATCCATTTCTGTGGCTAGCAAGTAACCCTATCAGCAATTAGCACAAATTGCCCAGGTATTCCAAGTAAGCTGCAATTACCCAACCAGAAAAGAGAAGATACAAACTGCAAAAGCAATTTAAGAGGCTGTGTGTATTAGGTCGGCTTTTTAAAAAGACCGTAAGCTTTTTACACAATTCTGCAGCTGTTTCATCAAAGAGAACAATTTAGCCAGTGTGATTCCTGCTGAATACGTCTTATTCTCTGACTTTTAATCTTTGCTAATTGTAGCTGGGATGCTATCTCAGACCTGGAAGAAAATTATTTTTACAATTTTCACCCTTTTTATATACAGACAGAAAAAAAAATCCTCTAATTTGGCATTTGAGTACAGAAAATTCTGAAAATTAAACCAACTGATTTCTCAGACAGATATTAATTAAATATAGCCTTTAAGTAAAAACAAATTGTTTATTAAAATTTAGTTATTTTATAATATTGCTCAAATAACCAAGCAAATCTCATTATGAGGTATATTTAATAATTTAATACAACTAGATCATAGTTATTCAGATTTCAAAT
Organism: Rhabdophis nuchalis; assembly: GCA_039707465.1. Taxonomy (NCBI): domain Eukaryota; kingdom Metazoa; phylum Chordata; class Lepidosauria; order Squamata; family Natricidae; genus Rhabdophis; species Rhabdophis nuchalis. The sequence continues at coordinate 63,748,425 of CM077645.1, forward strand.
AGTTGAAATACAGATGGACGGTTCTAATTGGTGAATAAGGAGTGAGAAGTGACCTCTCCTTTGTGGGGTGCCACAGGACTTGTTGCTCTTTCCACATCTTTTAAACATCTATATGAAACCTCTCGGCGAGCATATCTGACACAATTAGATGAGGTATCACCAATATGGCGATGCTACCCAACTATATATCTCTGTCCGGGGTCAAGTGAGTGATGCAGTACTTGTTTAACTTTATGTGTTCAAAATGGACAAAAGGAAGATCCCTTCAGATGAGAGTGCTACAAGTTCAAAGAAAGAAGAGGCTTATTATTACAGTAGAGCAAAACTTAGATAGAATAGAATAACACATTAACAACATCACATTTTCATCACAAACCCAGACTGGATTGCAATTGTCAAGCGTGGGAATTATTTCTCTTTCCTCTACCATCAGTGTTTCCTTAACAGTATGGCTATTTTGGGAACTGAGTTCATGCACGGTAAAGATATACACTTTGCTACCAAGGAGAATTACTAAAGCAATTTTCACTGTAGTTGATGTAAAAGCAAAGCTGTGTCCATATATCTCACCACATCTATTTGTACCACAGGAAGGTCAGCTATTCTTCATTCTTTGTGGGGATTCTGTTCCAGGTAAACAGTTATAATTAACAAGACCATAAGAAAATTTATTTTATACATGAGCAAAAATCCATTTACCATTTACTGGGACAACAAATCTATTTTTCCCCACTGGGGATACACAAAACCACCAATAATGAGGGTTTCAATAACAAGGGCTACCTGTACTACAACAATTCAATGAAATGACATAAGGAACTATAAGGAAGCGCAACGATATTTCTTTCACTGATATCTTTGAATAACATACGATAGACTAGAGAGAGACGCAGGCTGATCTATGATGCAGATGATACCTATTTGGGAAGTTTGTATGCTGATTGGCATTTACTGGGACAATTTCTCTCCAAACACACTTTCTCTAATGAACGTTGAACACATCTGGAATCCTAGGAGCTCATATAAGTGGTAATAAGCAACTAATTTACCTAGGCTGACTACTATTTGGAAGACTCTGCCTCTCCTTGTCTTTCCTGCATTTTCCTTTTCTCAAAAAACTGTTTTTATCTTCAAGTTTGGCTCTCATGGTTGAATAATGGAATTTCTACTTTACCATGCCTGAATCACACCCTTTCTCAAGGGACATTGTTAGACTGTAAAAAACAAACAAATCAGAAGTTCAGCAAACACTACCGGTAGTTAAAAATGATTAGAAAGCTTATAAATCCTCTGAAGACTGGCTTAAGAAGGTGCTGTTATTTAACCTTAAGAAAAGAAGAAGGTGGCAGGAAAGAGGAATATCACTCTTGAAATACTTCTTCCCATACAGAATGATGATGTCATGAAATACTGGAATCAAGTTATGGAAAGGAAGGTTGCAATTGAGTGTTTGTGTGTGTTCTGCAAGAACATTTGTAACATTAGAACAACGGTCTCCAACCTTTTCAGCTTAGAGAACCAGAGAGGCGATGGCAGCAGGGATTATTTCTCGCGTATGAGCCGCTTTCACAAATGCAGCTTCATGCATGCACACACGTGCCCACCACTTCTGCAGCCCACTTGTGAACGGGCCGGGGGTGGGGATTCCTGCAATAAGGACACCATCTGCTAAAGATGTTTTGATTTGAATGTCTGCAGTGATCTGGAAGATGGTTTTGATAATTCCTTCCACATGTTAGAAACAAGCAAAACCATTACAGATGTACTTCTACAGCTGATTGGAGAGTACTTTAGGAATGACAGGATGTTTAGGCACATTCTTCCAATACAGGAAGGATCAACAATTGGAGGGGGAAATCTGATGCTGGAAACAGCCCTTCCCCACACCACCAGTTTAAAAATCTCCAAACGTTTTGCCTCACATCAAGGTTCTAGAGTTTTTAGAGAAGCATTTCATGTATGGATAATTTTACAAATGTTCTGGAATAGATTCTGCACAGTCCAAGGATACAGAGTACAATCTGTTGCAGACATTTCACTAATAGAAGTTAAGGAGTTTGCTGCAGTATAGGTAAAGAAAAATTGGCATTTCAATATGTAAAAAATGTCACATTTAAATATGACAGAAAACATCTGCTTTTGCTTTTTCGGGAATTTTTTTTTTCCATGTGAGCTTTCCCAAAGTCACAGAAAAAGCTGCAAGGATTAAGGCCATTGTTAGCATTTGGAAATGTTGGCCTATTTTATTTCTTGCTTACAACCTGAACGAGTTCTGTACTACTTTATCATTTCAAGATCACTCAGTTGGGTCAGTTACACTGTATGTATAAGAAACCTATTTCCTACTGAAGAAATTTGTTAAACTTCAAATGTCAGCAGAAAATCATGAAAAATAAACCTCTTTTTTCATCACTGAACTCTTGCTGTTCATATCCTGTGACCTATATTTTTAATATCCTCTAAACAGCATAGTGGTAAAATAATTAAAAGTGAAAAGATTCTACAATGTGTTGGCATTTAAATTATTTGACAAACAAAAAGAGATTGAATTAGGTTTCTGAGCTGTTAAAATCAGGCAATGTGGATTAGAGACTTATTTTTCAAAACAACTTTAATTTATGAATTTGTTTATATGATAAATGCTCTTCAAGGATGGTTATATATTATAGTGGAGAATTGGAAATGATGAGACTGTGTTAAAGAACTGGGGATTTTAAAATTGCATTAATCCTGCTACTTGATAGCTTGCCATTTGGCAGGAACAAAACAACTCTCCCCATTACTTCTTTTTCTAGGCACACTGAATTGGTACGCTAGATGCTTCAAAACCCTTTGCATGGAAAAAAATATAATATGGGAAGTCAACCTTTTTATACCTACTGCCCACTTTTGTATCTCTGTTAGTAGTAAAAAAATTTAATCGCCCACCGGTTCTATAGTAATGGTGATTTATAAAGTAGGAAAGTCAATTAAATATTAAAAAAGGAAAGTGCTTCAATATCGGACAAAACCCCTCGGCCCACCATGACAACTGAAATGCCCACTACTGGGTGGTAGGGATCAGGTTGACTTTCCATAAAATGGAAAGTAAGGTTCTTTGGCCTTTACACACTGTAAAAAATCCATAAAGTGATTTGCTTTTGCTTCAATTAATACAAACCAATATGAGGGGGAAGTACCCCTCAATGTATAAACTGCAAGTTCACATTTTATGGCTTATGATGAATGAAACAATGAATTACAGATAGTCTTCAACTCACAATCACAATTGAGCTCCACATTTCTGTTGCTGTGAAAGAGTTATTAATTGAATTTTGCCCCATTTTATGAACTTTCTTGCCACTACTCTTAAACGAATCACTGAAGTTGTTAAGTTAGTAACACAGTTGTTAAGTGAATCTGGCTTCCCCATTGACTTTGCATGTCAGAAGACTGCAAAAGGCGATCACTTGACCCCAGGACACTGCAACCGTCATAAATATGAGTCGGTTGCCAAGCATCTGAAGCTTAATCATGTGATCATGGAGATGCTGCAACAGTTGTGTGAAAAACAGTCATAAGTTACTTTTTTCAGTGCCTTTGTAACTTTGAACCGTCACTAAATGAACTGTTGTAAGTCGAGGACTACTGTACTGATCTCGATAAGTATTTTGTATTAAAGTTTTGGGTATTTTTTTTATATATAGACTTTTCTCCCCAAATATCTTCATGCCTCTTTTCTCTTTTCTAATCTTAGCTTCATGCTTTATTCAGCTTTTACCTTCTTTCCTGAATTAATCACCTGTTCCTTCAATTAGCTGAGGAAATTGGAAGCTGATAATGAGTAGGAGGTGATGTAGCTTCTCACCACCAGAAACATACAAAATTAAATGTGACCAAAATTTTAGCATCTAAAAAACAAACAAACCTCCAGGCAAAAAGCAACCTTTGTTATTTGTTAGGGCTTACTTGAAAAAGCTCTTGGAGTGGTCAATAGGCATAAATGGCTATTGGCGCTGGTTCAGTAGAGCAGGGATGTTGAAAACCTGAAGAAGAGCTATTGCTGGGAGAGGCTGTTTACCTGGTAAATTTACCCTTCTGCATCTTAACCTCTGCAGGGCTTCACTTGTATTTGTTTCCCAGCTACTGCATTTCCTTTCATTTGCAAGTTTTATTCCACCTTTTCTCTTTCTCTCCCCCCACCCTCTTTTCACCCCATATCTTTTCCCTTTCTTATCCTGCAGAAATATTTGCTTGCTTGTTTATTAAATTTATATGCCACCCATCTCACTGCCCCTAGTCACTCTGGGAGGCTTACAATATACAAGAATATATGACAGGAAGAATTTGACTTTTGTATTTATGCCAGTGAGAGTGACATGTATAAGAGAGAATAAGTAGTGTTACAAATTCATTTTACCTAATAATTATTTTGTATATGTGAATGAAAGGGTTAATACACAAGCACACAGTAGATACAAACTCAAGGTAAACTGCTCCAAACTCGATTGCAGAAAATACGATTTCAACAACAGAATGGTCAATGCCTGGAATGCACTGCTTGACTGTTCTTACATCCTCAAACACCCATAACTTTAACCTTAAACTGTCTGTTGACCTCACCCTATTTCTAAGAAGTCAGTAGGGCACAGCAGGGCATAAGTGCACCAGTGCCTAACATCTCTTTCCTACTGTCCCCATTTATTTGTACCCATTTCCTGTGTTCTTATTCATGTTTATTCCTTCCTATTATCTTGTGCATGAGTGACAAATAAATAAACAAATAAACAAACAAACAAACAAACAAATAAACATACATACATACATACATACATACATACATACATACATACATACATACAATCTCTGCCCCCAAACACATTGCAGCTTCTGACTTTTACGGCTGTCAATTGTATCATGCAAAATGAACCATCAATTGCATTATGACTATACTTCAAGCCTAATTTAATTATTCTCTAATTGAACAACTAGCTTCATAGTTAATCAACTTTTATTCTGCTTAGATCCGAGGCACACATACACCTTTTAAAGTAAGAGTCATCTGGAGATCAGATGATATTCTTACCCTGACAAAACTTTTCCTCTAACAAATTATCCAATGTTATACATTCACCTTTTAGACAAATAAAGTTGTCTAGATTAAAAAAAATCCTATACAAAATATTTATAGGAAAAGTTTATAGCCCAGTGGTCACATGACTTCCAGCAAAACCAAACAAGCATAAAACCTTCCTACACTAATGTTTTCAAGGCCTTCCAGATCATCATGAAGGGAAAGCTGTATGTAGTTCAAATGGGCCTCATTCCAGAGGACAAGCAGAGAAGCCATACTTCCTGGAGCTTGAAATGTAATTTTGCTTAATCAAGGGGAAGGAAAATGCATTTATTCAGTTAGATCATCCTGGACAGGCAAAAACAGTGGAAGACAGGTGCTTGATAAGAGTTTATGGGTAATAACCAGTACCTTGAAACACACCCAGAAGCTGACTGTCAATCAATGCAACAGAGGGATGAAAGAGCCACATGTGGCTCCAGACATGCAGGTTGCTAACCCCTGGTCTAGTATATACTGTTGTTGTGGCAGAAAATATACATATAACAGAACACAACTACTACAATCATTGGAGTCAAGATGACAAAACAAGTTAAATGTTTAATACAGACTGAAAAAACAGATCAACTTCAAATAAAAAGTGACATTTTCAAAAAGGCAATTTCTCCCTCTTAATCTCAGTTCTCGTTTGACAGGATTAACAAGTGAAATGGCAGACCTTAGTAAGTACAGTAAATTACTAACCATATGAGGAATTTAACGAAGGCTCACACATTATTAATTCACCATTACTTCAAATGAGACAGGAGTTCTTAAAATAAGATGTCATATGTTTGTTTCTAAGACATGGATAAATTGAACATTAGTATCACATGTGGAGATTTAAGGTCTTTCAAGAATGAAATTAATGTCTTTTGAAAAAACGACATTTTATCAGAATGTTTATAAATTAGTGGTTGAGCTCCAAGAACAACCCAGGAAACTACACATTTTCTTCTCATGAGGCATGAAGCAGCAAAGTACAAGTGATTTTAACTGTGTAGTTCAAATCCTGATATTTTTTCCTACAAAAATGTTCAGTATTTTATATATTATTATTGTTGTTATGGTTGATCTTCAATTTGATTCAGAGTCTGGGACTGGTAAAACAGTTCAAGTCCTAAGTAAGGACCTAAGAGCTGTTAAGGTAGCATCTGAATATCTAGGCAATTCGGATTAGGATGGTGGTTTCCCCCCACCCCCAAAGTCAGGATATTTAGGTCTAATAAGTTCAAAGTTTTCATATATCTAGGAAGCCTTTTGGGTATTGTTCCAGGGGCTCCTATTACTATTGGTACAACCAGTGTACCATTCTTCCTCCATAATCACTCAACTTCAATTTGCAAATTACAATATTTTTTTCTAGCTGTTTCTTCTCAATTTGCCTGGTATATTATTATTAATATTATTACTATTACAATTATTCAATTCAGTCTGGGACTGGTAAAAACGTAATAGTTCAAATACTAATCAGGGACCAAAGAGCTGTTAAGATAACGTCTAAGAACATAGACAGTTCCGAGTTTATTATCATTATTATGGTTTGTCAGTCAATCAGATATTCAAATTGGATTTGGAGTTTTTGTCTACCTGTCGGGTCGTTTCCAAGGACCTGTTATAGGCAGATGTGGATGTTTGAGTAAAAATGCCTTTTGCAACAGACTGATGGTGAATTTGTCAATGCTGATGGTGTCCAAGAAGTGCTACAGATGTTTTGGGGCTGCACCCAAGGTACCTATTACAATAGGTACTATCTTTGCTTGCTTTTGCCACAGGCGTTCTATTTATATTTGCAGACCTTTGTATTTTGTTACCTTCTCCTGTTCTTTCTCTTCTGCTGTCTCCAGGTTCTGCCATGTTTACTATCCAGACTTCTTTGTCTTTCTTATCAGCAATTGTTAAGTCTGGAGTGTTAGTATTCAGTCCATGCAGAGTTTTATCAGTTTGTTTTTAATTATACCCAAATCAGTGGGCTTCAAAACATGAGGCAGTTCGCCTAACAACAGAGGTCCCTAGGCAACATACACACAACTCAATGTTTACCCCTTCTCCACTCTTCCCCTATTTCTTTACCTACTTTTCCTACTACTGGAAAAAAGTATCTTTCTAGCTGCTACAGGCTATTTTATTTCCACTTACACTTCATTCCATCTATACTACACACCAATACCGACTCTCAGCACAACTTTTATATCTAACATTTCTGTGCTGGCTGGGGAAAGTGTTTAAAGAGGCAAGACAACAGCTACATATGTGGTGGTCATTTTCTAGGCAGCCTGCCTTCTCACAAGGTTCTTCTTCATTTTATTTTCAAAATAAATTTGTGAGATCTGTTAAGTAGATACAGATTGGCCCAAAGTAAACAATAGAGAAGGAATATGAACTTGTCCAGCACATTAATCTAACATCTTAATCACAACTGTACAGGCTCTAGCTTTAATTATTAAAAATGATTGGATACAATTTGCATATTTGGGGATTTGCATATTTGGATACAATCCTTTAAGTCTTCAAATCCAATATGAAATAAAGGTAAATGACAGCATGCAGATACTAGATGTCTTTGCCATGTAACAACCCTAGTTTATTAAGTTTATATTGTTATTTCTAAACCAATTACTGTGTAAAAATACAAATACAAAATAGAAATGGAATATCTGTATCAAAGGTAGGGAGCATCTCCAATACTTCCTGATGAGTTCCCACCACATTTGCTTTGTATATAAAAGATCACTTGAGAAAGCAATTATGTTTTCCACGACTTAGCAGTAAAAGGAAACCAGGCCACCAAAGAACATGATGGCTGGACACCATCAAAGCTGACACCAGCTAGGGCATTAAAAAAACCTCAAAGTAGTAGTGTATGATTGAAAGATGTGGAGAGAGCTGGCCTATAGAATCGCCAAGAATTTGACACGGCTGAATGGAGAAGATCCTCATCAAGAAGATGATTTGGGAAATACTCTAGTTTAAAATCTGGAAAATAATTGCCAATCAGTGTAGATTAAGTTCAGTGTAGATTAAGATTAATGGTCATGGGAAGTCCTCTGATTTTATGTTTAAAATTGAGGGTCTTATGGACTCACTGGAAGACCCATTCACTTTCTGTTAGGAGTGGGAAGTAAACAGGCTTTGCCCTCATTTCCAGTGACTTTGTTACTAATAGTAGTTACAAGACTGATACATTGAACAACAGTATTAGAGGGAAAGAAATGCAGAATCCTTGTAAAAATAGGATGGTGTACAGCAGGGGTGTCAAACTAGATTTCATTGAGGGCTGCATCAGGGTTCTGTTTGACCTTGGGGGGGGGCAATGGTAAGCATGGACAGCTTTACGTCACTCGTGTCAGGGGTGCCTATGGTGGCCCGAGTGCTCTATCAGTGAAAATGGGCTCCAAAGCTCCTTTTGGCTGCAATGGCCCCCTGCAACCCTCTGTCAGCAAAACCAGAGCTCAGAAGGGCCCGGTCCTTCGTTGTTTCCTGGATCCGTCCCATGGGCTTTCAGTTTGACACCCCTGGTGTATAGCTTCTGATCTAGTCAAAATATAGCCATGAAGGAGGAGGGGGGAGGAGGAAGCATACTTAAATTATATAGCAAGCATATAGCATACTGGTGATATCATACTGAACCATGGACAGAAAATTACAAATGCTTTTGAAACAGATATGCCATATTGACAACTGACATTTGAAGCAATATGTTGGATAGGTTTAATAATCCTGAATTTCCTTTTACAATCAATTATGTACCAATATACTGTAGGTGATGTGATAAGATTAAAAGTGTCACCACTGTTCATTGCTGTGACTAAGCTGTCTAATTTATCTTCACTAATAAAATAAAAAATGAAAATGCCAGCCCAAAGTAGGCTAGTATTTTTCTAAGAGCTTGAATACACAAGATAAAAATTGTTACTTTCTCTATCACTAAACATATTTAAATCTTTACACAAATTTACTGAACAGATCCAGACATTTTTAAACAATTAATATCTGACAAAAGGTATTTCTACTGCAGGTTTGCCATTAATATTACCGACTACAATTTATTGATTTCAGTGAATTAAACAATTTGTGAATATTTGAGATATACAGCTTAAAGTTTAGCATTGCTGAAAGACTTGTCAACAATAGATGAGGTTTCACCAATATGGTGAAGACAGGGTTCTCCCCCTACCCAATATGATATTCATCAGATGTTCCCAAACTGAAGACTTTAACTTTTGCTCCCTCTCAAATACTGTACTTCAAATATTTTTCAACACCATATGCTAAAAGTCAATATAGAGTCAAATAAACAGGGAAATACATAATTAAAATGAAGCGTATCATAAGGATGCCAGCCTGATCAGCCTGAAATATAAAATTCAACTCAGTAATAATGGTTGTTGAAAACATTTAGGAGCATTTTATTGTAGCTTGAAATTTTTGGACTAAACCATTAGCAAATCTGAGGGGTAAAACTCCTGTCAGTACCTGTTCGTCCACTAGTTTTTCAGTTATCTGAGAACTAAAAATTGTTCAAAATATATAGTTCACTTTTAGCAAAGCAAAAATATGATGTATCTTCATTGGGTTTTTTCAGTAAATTGAACCAGAACTAAGCAATCAGTGGCTTTCACTACAACCAAATGCTCAAACTTTAATTTTTGTTAGATTAAAGGGATGTAGGAAGTGACATTTTACTATGCTTTTCTCCATTATTTCAAGGATTCATTTATTTACAGCAGAGGCTGTAAAAGGATGTTGTGAAAGGATTATCAGAAAATGTAAAAATTATGCTTTGGCAAACTTGTGAATTTGTCTAAAGGTGGAGGATTGTTCCTTGACTCTGGAGAGAACTTTCTAGCTGAAACATAAAAACTGTTCTGCTGAAAGAATAATAATAATAATAATAATAATAGTTTAATTTCTTGACCGCTCCTCTCCCCATAGGGACTCGGAGCGGTGCACAGGGAAACTAAAAACCATAAATATACAATCAAGAACATCTTAAAAACAAATTAAATAGTACCTGTGCTAAAATACCCAATCTAAACTAAAATTCCCACTATACACTAAAACCCCATAGAGAGAGACTATCCCAGACCGGCCAAGCAGAAAAAATATGTTTTTAATTTCAGACGGAAGGAGCGGAGGATACAAGATATTTTTGAAGAGTAAATTCTAACCTAACTTCCAGAATTACTATCATCTATCATTTTCTTTTTTGGAATTTCCTCCCTTAATTTTCATTAAAAAACCAACAAATAAACATATTTTAAATTATAACAATGTTAACAATATAATATAGTCTTAAAATAAGCATAAGGGGAGAAGAAAAGAGAAGAAAAATTTATTATAAACAGAAAAAACCATACAAAATTAATTCAAACAATGATACACATTAATAATCCATCACTAATTTAGTGGAGAGTTCTATATTATATAACTCCTATCTCATAAAATGTCTCTGATTTTTTTTTAAACTCGCTTAACAAAATACAATGTTTCTCAACCTTAACAATTTAAAGATGCGTGGACTTCAACTCCCAGAATTCCCTAACCAGCTTTTTTGGGAGTTGAAGTGCACATGTCTTAAAGTTGCTAAGGTTGAGAAGCAGTGAATTTGATGATAAATGAGTCCAAAATTCCAGTTCTTGACAGATTCCACACATTAGAGACATATTCATGCACAGTCTTATTAATGATCTTACTGATATCACCCCCATTTGTGGCAATAATAGAACATGTACAAACCATGAGCTAATTTTCAAGCTGTACCTTGGTGATAACAACCAATATTATTAAATATCCACAAAGCTATCCAAAGTACATGGAACATGTTTTTGTTTAATCTTATTTTCAGACCATAGGAAATTAATTTCATGTTTTTTAAAGCAACCATCCATCAAGATAGGGCATTCAAACTCATTACTCCAGAAGGAAAACAAAGAGAAATTTCCTGACAGTGAGAACTATTAACCAGTGGAATAGCTTGCCACCAGAAGTTATGGATGGCCCAACACTGGATGTGTTTTTAAGAAGAGACTGGAAAACCATTTGTCTGACACGGTATATAGGGTCTCCTGCTTGAGCAGCGGGGTTGGACTAGATGACCTCCAAAGTCCCTTCCAACTCTGCTATTGTATTATTGTATTACAGTAGGTAGGTAGATAGGGGAATAGAGAGACAGGGAGAAATACAGTTTAATAAAAGAGGGACTAGGGGAGACAGGATAGCAGCCTTCCAATATCTCAGAGGTTGCCACAAAGAAGAGGGAGTCAAACTATTCTTCAAAGCACCTGAGGGCACAACAAGAAGCAATGGGTGGAAACTAACCAAGGAGAGAAGCAACTTAGAACTGAGGAGAAATTTCCTGACAGTTAGAACAATTAATCAGTGGAACAGCTTGCCTCCAGAAGTTGTGAATGCCCCAACACTGGAAGTCTTCAAGAAGATGTTGGATAGCCATTAGTCTGAAATAGTATAGGGCAGTGATAGCTAACCTTTTTTGGTTCACGTGCCAATAGCAGGGGGAGTGCAGGGGCGATGTGCACAGGTGTGCCACATCCATAATGCTATGTGCATGACCCCCTGCATTTGGCATGCTTTTTACGTGATCCCCAGGCTCCAGAGTGTTTATAGGAGCCTGGGGAGGGTGAAAACAGCCTTCCCCCACCTTTAGAGGGCAAAAAATGGCCTCAAAAGAAGGCCTAAATCAGCTGGCCAGGGCACACACACAAACTGAAGCTGACAGGGCAATGCCTCGCGTGCCCTTAAAAATGGTTCCGTGTGCCACCTGTGGCACCCGTGCCATAGGTTCGCCATCATGGGTATAGGGCTTCCTGCCTAGCAGGGAGTTGGACTAGATGACCCCCAAGGGATAGATAGAGAGGGAGAAATAAGGTAGGTAGGTAGGTAGGTAGGTAGGTAGGTAGGTGGATAGATAGATAGATAGATAGATAGATAGATAGATAGATAGATACAAAGAAAGAAAGAAAGAAAGAAAGAAAGAAAGAAAGAAAGAAAGAAAGAAAGAAAGAAAGAAAGAGACAGTAGGTAGGTAGGTAGGTAGGTAGGTAGGTAGGTAGGTAGGTAGGTAGATGGAGAAAGGAAGAAATATAGTAGGTAGGTAGGTAGGTAGGTAGGGGGATGGATAGATAGATAGGGAGAAATACAGTAGATAGGTAGGTAGAGGGATAGACAGAGAGGGAGAAATACAGTAGGTAGGCAGGCAGGTAAGTAGGTAGGTAGGTAGAGGGAGAAAGCAAGAAATACAATAGGTAGGTAAGTAGAGGGATAGATAGATAGAGAGGGAGAAATACAGTAGGTAGGTAGGTAGGTTGGGGCTTATATGGTGGTTGTGTGCGTGTGCAGGTGTAGATCTACACACAGATTGGTTGGCCATTTAACCAGACTGGGCCACAGCAACGCATGGCCGGGTATAGCTAGTTACTATAATAAATATAGTAGGAATGAAGTACTTCTTACTATAATTTCAATGGGCTTAATAATAACTATTAAATTGAGTATAAAGAAAAACTGATTTCTGAAATTTCTTAATCCAGTTACTGGCAAAGCAAGGATAAATGCCCAGTGAAGCTTGAAAGTATGAAAAACAAAATTGATCTTTTCCAAAATTTGAACCTTTTGAAGTCTCAACACTTTCAATCCTACTGTATAATATTAACTGAATTATTTTTAAATTCTGCATTGACCATCAATGTGCAAGAGATTTCCACTTAACACTTTTTGGAAGTGGTATTGTTGGACCCTAAGATGCCATCTTACAAGGATGAAGAATGTAATATAAGCTTTGGTAGCAGTATAAAATGGTGTTTTAAAATAGATTCCAGGTGGCAGTCATTATGATCTCTACGTGATTCATTGTGCAATTTTCTAATTGAAGAAATGTGATTATCGGACCAGTCACCTTGGAAAGAGAAATAAATGCTCTGGGCAAGGTTTAGCATTCTAAAAGCTGTATTTGATGCTTATATTATTTTTAACATGATGAAGTTGCTCACTTTAGAATAATCAAATAAACATTTCTGAAAAGGGAATTCAATTTAGTTTGGACCATATAGGAAATCACCATTCCTCTTTTATTTCTTCTGAAGGCTTATCTGCCTATCAGATATATTAACATATCAAATATTAACAGTATATGGAGAGCATATCAAAAAGGTTATGAAGAAAAAAACTTTCTTGCTGTTAGAATAGTTCAACAGCCTTGCTCCAAACAGATTTTTCTGAGGTTAAGTGGAAATCACCTGAAAGTTCATTACTCACGTAATCAAAAAAGGGGAGAAGAATCAATATTGGGGTTACAACTCATGAGCAATTCAATATTTCTTGTCCCAGTGAAAGTGATGGCAACATTATGACTTCCTCTGCTAAAAATCTTGTTTGTCATACAATGGGTATCCACTGCAAATTACTTACTTTTGCTTGTATGAACAGTGATCTCAGCTAAGTAACAGGATAAAATAGGGGATTCAATTGGTGTTTTCTGTCAAGTGCAGTGATATTGTGGAAGATATATTAAGAATATATTAGTATAGTGGGATGAGCCCATTAAATGGCTTGTGTGAGGTATTGTTGCTGGGGCGAGGGGATTTTAATATATTAATTTATTGTATTACTTCTTTTATTAGTTTTCTTGTTTTTATATGGGGTTTTATATTCTGTTAGCCACCTTAAGTCGCCATGAGTGAATAGGCGGCAATATCAACTCCCTAAATAAATAAATAATTAAGTTTAAAATCTTAATTCAAGTAAAGGGATAATGATCTTATTTTCCCCATCACTTTCATTCAATGCATAAAAAATAGCAATACTGCCACCTACTGTTCAACAGTATGCAATTATTAAATGGGCTGAGAATAAGAAAATGCTACATAAAGTTACAGTTCTCAAAAATAAAGTGTATCACAATTTTATTTATTTCTTAGATTTAGGTACCACCCATCTTACTCTCAGAATAAGTGTTGCCAATCATATGCCATCAGTGGCAGCAACTAAGAAAAAATCTTATTTTTAAAGATTGGGATCACAGTAAAGACAAAAATAAGTTTTAAGAGTTATAAAACTTGTATACAAAAAAAATCCCTAAGGGAAAAAAATTCTAGAGAAGCAACCTACAACTAAGGAGAAATTTCCTGACATTTAGAACAAATAACCAGTGGAACAAGTTACCTCCAGAAATTGTGAATTCTCCAACACTGGATGTTTTAAGATGTTGGATAGCCATTTGTCTGAAATGGTATAGGATTTCCTGCCTGAGCAGAGTTGGACTAGAACAGGGTTCCCCAACCTTTGCAACTTTAAGTCTGAAGGACTTCAGCTGAAGGAGCTGAAGTGCTTCAGACTTAAAGTTGCAAAGGTTGGGGAACCCTGGACTAGAAGACTTCCAAGGTGCCTTCCAACCCTATTATGCTATGCTATGCTACACTGTGCTGCACTATGCTATTCTATTGTTTGGGACAGCCGTTAAACTGAATGGAAAACCACTGCTTTCCCACCCCAGGATACTGTCCATTGTTCAAGTAATGTAATTTAATTTATACCCCACCTTTATTTTTTTTAGGTCAAGACAGAACACCTAATGTTCTCTCCTCCTACTTTCCCCACAACAATCCTGGGAGGTAGGCTGGGCTGAGAGAGAATAGTTGACTCTGATCCCAAGGGGAATAGGTACATAAAGCAATAGGTACCTGAATATACAGAAAGAATATAAGAAGTGACTGGTCCAAGACATAGAGCCAAATTTACACTGGAAACATTTAAAATCCATACTGTAAGATTATGTATCAAATATAATATGTTACATATTATATAGTATATTGTATTACATACAATATACCAAATATCACAGCTGTATGAAACTGAAATTGTGGAAACTATGGCTTACCGTCTTGATGAAAGTCCTTTCTTTGTCTTCCCAAAATTTGTCACTCAATTCAATTGTGCAGTGAATATTTATTTCTCTCTCATAGGATCCAAAAATAAATAATCTGAAATTCAAACATATAATTATTACATTACCATTAATTGCTTACAGCTGCTACATTTTCTTTAGCAATTTATTTATAGTACACTATTTCAGGATATCAGAAGTTTAAAAAAAGAATTTGCACCCTCTAGTGGAAACAGGTAGCAAATGAAAGCAAAGACACAATTCCAAAATTTTTCATATATAGTAGGTAATATATGCACTGAAATAGGTAACAAGTGTAAACTGGGTATCACTGCAAAGTAAATAGTGATAAAAACTGTGACTGAAAACTAATTTTAATTAAATATATATTAGCGAATCATTCTAAAGAGAAAATATTCTTTTCTGACAGGACAAACAGGTATCTGTCACCATAACACCATAACAAGGCGAGGGCCTAATAATAACAGGTTGTTGTGAAACAATTACCTATACTAATATACCCTGTCTAAGCTGATGTAATAGGGGAACTGGTTTGGCTTAAGTGTGAGGTTCCTCGCCTTGCATGCAACATAGCCCCGGTTCGAATCCCAGTAAGGGGTATGGCCAGCTGATGAGAGCTAATAAGCTCGAAATAGATCTATCCTGGTCTCTTCTAATTTAATTTATTGATCAGCTCATAAAAACAGCTCATATATATGTTAGTATTATGAGCTGATCAATAAATAAATCAGAGAGACTAGGATAGATCTATTTCGAGCTTTTAAGCTCTCATCAGCTAGTCATACTCTTACTGGGATTCGAACCGGGGCGTAGTCATACTCCCAGTAAGAGTATGACTAGCTGATGAGAGCTAAAAAGCTCGAAATAGATTTATTCTAGTCTCTCTGATTTATTTATTGATCAGCTCATAATACTAACACACATATTAAAAAATTAACACAACGGAACTCATGGCTTTCTGTCTAGATGGTCTCTAGTGATGAGCCGAAAGGCAGAAAAGGAAACAGTATGCTTCCTTCCTTAATTGGGGCCTTAACAGGGTGTTGTGGAAACAATTTTATATATATATGCTGGCATTGCTTGCTTCGGGTATTTTCCCGTGTATAAGGCATGGAAATGTTATTGCAACGTTTCGACAAGATCTCACTTGTCATCGTCAGGCTTTGGTCTGTGACTGTGACGGCATGGCCCTTTTTTAAATCTTGGGGTGGGGTGGGGTGGAGTGCTGACTATTGTTGTGAGTGTGTTGATTAATAATAATAATAATAATAATAAATTTTAATTTATAATCCGCTCTCTCTCCTTGAAGGGACTTGAGGCGGGGCACAGGGAATTTAAAATACATATAAAATCACAAACATAGTACAATATAAAATAAAATTAAACTAACCCTGCGCTAAAATCCCATATTAAAACTAAAAATTAATCGTTAAAAACCCTGTGCAGCAGCATCATGACTGGTAGATTGATACTGATTGGTCTCATTTGTATGTTTCTCCTTATTTTGAATTTCAATGGCTTGGGTGGAGGGTGGGGCTCGTCTGCTGGTCAGTGCTGGTTTCCAGATGTCTGGTAGGCGGAAGGTGTCATCACGTTTGTTCATACTGTTAGATTGCTTCTCTATTTCAATGGCTTCTCTGATTATTCTCCTGTTCAGTTGTTCAGCCTTGGAGATCATTTTAGTTCCTTTTATATATATAAAAGCTATACCCGGCCACGCATTGCTGTGGCCCAGTCTGGTTAAATGGCCAACCAATCTGTGTGTAGATCTACACCTGCACACATACACACAACCATCATATAACCCCCAACCTACCTACCTACTGTATTTCTCCCTCTCTATCTATCCCTCTACCTACCTACCTACTGTATTTCTCCCTCTCTCTATTCCTCTACCTACCTACCTACTGTATTTCTCACTATCTATACACCTACCTACCTATGGTATTTCTCCCTCGCTGTCTATCCCTCTACTTACCTACCTACTGTATTTCTTGCTTTCTCCCTCTACCTACCTACCTACTGTATTTCTCCCTATCTATCCACCTACCTACCTACCTACCTTATTTTTCCCTCTCTATCTATCCCCCCATCTACCTACCTACCGTAATACAATAATACAATAGCAGGGTTGGAAGGGACCTTGTAGGTCATCTAGTCCAACTCCCTGCCTAGGCAGGAAGCCCTATACGCATGATTTATTTTTATTTATTTTTTCACATTTATAACCCGCACCCATCTCACCATAAAGGGACTCGGGGCGGCGAACCTATGGCACGGGTGCCACAGATGGCACACGGAACCATTTCTTAGGCCACGCGAGGCATTGCCCTGTCAGCTTCAGTGTGTATGTGTGCCCTGGCCAGCTGATTTAGGCCTTCTTTTGAGGCCATTTTTTGCCCTCTGGAGGAGGGGGAAGGCTGTTTTCACCCTCCCCAGGCTCCTATAAAGCCTCTAGAGCCTGGGGAGGAGGTAAAAAGCATGCCAAATGCAGGGGGTCATGCACATAGCATTATGGATGTGGCTCACTGTGCACATTGCCCCTGCACTCCCCCTGCTTTTGGCACGCAAGCCAAAAAAGGTTAGCCATCACTGCCCTATACCATTTCAGACAAATGGCTATCCAACATCTTCTTGAAGACTTGCAGTGTTGGGGCATTCACAACTTCTGGAGGCAAGCTGTTCCACTGGTTAATTGTTCTAACTGTCAGGAAATTTCTCCTCAGTTCTAAGTTGCTTCTCTCCTTGATTAGTTTCGACCCATTGCTTCTTGTTCTGCCCTCAGGGGCTTTGGAGAATAGCTTGACTCCCTTTTCTTTGTGGCAACCCCTGAGATATTGGAAGGCTACTACCCTGTCTCCCCTAGTCCCTCTTTTATTAACCTGTATTTCCCCCCCCCCCCTCTCTCTATGGGCCACCTGGGAGTTTGCTATCCCAGTGCCTTTTTGGCCCTAAGAGGCCTCCATACAGGCTGAGGAAATGACTGTTGGTGGGAGGAGTTACAGGGAGGTGAAAACCTGATCAGTGGGTACATTTTACATTTGTGTACCTTGCACATGACACACATGTGCTAGGCACAAAATGAGTATGTATTCTATTATCGGAAGTCCTTGTGAACATTGTGTGAAAGTTTGGTGTAAATCGGTTCAGTAGTTTTTGAGATTAGTGGATTCGTACAAACTATTTTACATTTTTATTTATATAGATATATATATTTTCAGTATAGCTTGTATTTGGAAATTCTGCATTTTATAGGAATATTTGTAGTTCTACTCAACTATTATTTTATAGTTTAACTGCCAAATAAAATAAGAAAAACAGGTTAGATTAAAGATCAAGGAAGTCTTATTTGTCTCCTCTATTATACTTGTTCTGAATTATATATAAGAAATAAGACTTAAAACATGTTTATGTTGGCTAGTTTTTCTGTATTAGGTTTGATTACTTACATGCTATCAAGTCAGTGACTCAGTGACTACAAAGATAGGTTTTCTCCATGATGATTTGTCTCTAAACTGGTTCTACATTTCTTCTAATGGAACACCTATGACTAGTGTAAACTGACCATCCATCACCTGAGAGGCTGTCCTCTTCTTCTCTTTCCTTTCACTTTTCCAGGGGTAACATACTTCTCCAGAGATCTAGGTCTTCATATTAGACCTTCATATTCAAAGTAGAATAATTTGAACCTGGTTACTGATGCCTCAGGTAAGAACTCTGAGTTGATTTGTTTGACGATCCCTTAGTTCAGTGGTGGGCAAACTCATTAGTTAACAGAGCCAAATATCAACAATACCGCGATTGAAATTTCTTTTGAGAGCCGGAAGATGTGGCCTGTTTTGTGGGAGTGGCTCATGTGACTGGGTGGGCGTGCCCAACTTGGAAAATGTGAAACTCACTTAACAATGGTCTTGGTTAGCAACCAAACTTTTAGGCTCAATTGTGGTCATAAGTTTTCTTTCTTTCTTTCTTTCTTTCTTTCTTTCTTTCTTTCTTTCTTTCTTTCTTTTTCTTTCTTTCTTTCTCTCTCTCTCTCTCTTTCTCCATTTCTCTCTCTCTTTCTTTCTCTCTCTCTTTCTTTCCCTCTTTCTCTCTCTTTCTCTTTCTTTCTTTCTCTCTCTCTCTCTCTTTCTCTCTCTATCTGTCTCTCTCCTTCGTCCGCCCACCTCTGTCACTCTGTGTGTGTGTGTGTCTGTCTGTCTCGCATTCACTCAATCACTCATTCTGTGTCTCTGTCTATCTTTCTCTCTCTCCTTCCCTCTCTCTGTCTCTCCCTGTCTTTCGGTGTCTGTCTGTCACTCTCTGATTCCCCCCCTCCCTCCCTGTGTCTGTGCCTCTCTGTCTGTCTGCCCCCCCCTGCCCGCGGAGCCTCCTCAGCCCACCCGCCGCACCAGGCTAAAGCAAGTGAGCGAGTAAGCTCGCTCAGGCTACTTCCAGGGGTGAGAAGGCTCCATGTGGGGGGGAAGGAACAGCATTCCATGGGTGACCCATGGGTGACCCACTGGACTCCGTTTTCCTCCCCCCGCCCGCGGAGCCTCCACACCCCCTGGAAGTAGACGAGTGGCCAGCATGCCGGCTGGGAAGGCTCCGCGGATGGAGGGAGGGAATCGGCGGCCGGTAGGGAGGCTTGCTCCGGCGGGTCCCAGGAGTCCCACTGTCGGCGAGGGTGGAGGAAGAGGGGCCAAAGAGCCACATGCGGCTCGCGAGCCGCGGTTTGCCGACCACTGCCTTAGCTTGTTATCTTGCCTATCCAAAACATTCTCAGGATTTTGAACATTATTCAAAAATGTCAAAACGTTATCCTGCTTCTTCAAAGCCCACTTTCACTTACTGCCTGCATAATTTTGATCTTTATAGGTGTGGAGACATCACTGCATCTGAATATCTCTTCCAGGTCCTTGCTCGGAAGAGATATTCAAGTGTTAATCTGCATCACATTTCTTAATTGCTGGATACATTTTAATGCTTAAAGCTGATCCTAAAATGCAAAAGTTATCCACTATTTCAATAGTGACTCAGCAGTGATTCTACCAAGTTATACCAGAGGGAAAAACAGGAAGCAGAACTATACCATTAATTCAGCAACTAAAGATACAAGAAATGAAAACTTTTCTTCTCATCTATTTCCCAAGCCAATTTGTTTTGATAAGAGCAGCAGCTTCTGATTACTTTATAGTTATTAATGAATTGTTTTGCATTCCAGCTGGTCATTCTAATATCAGTAATAAATTGTATACTATTTTCCAAACATTCTTGTTTTCTGTTCCTTCTTCTCCTTTATGATTTTCAGCTTTGACTTACTGCTTTGCAGGCCACTGTGAGAATTTATCCGGCTTAAAGGAGAGACTACAAATGTCTTCTTTTAGTTTTGTTATATTTATTGCTATATTAATATTCCATCATTTTTCTGAGAGATTCATACACATCAGCATCAGTTCTTAGCTAAAACACAGGACATGCTATGGAATTGAATGTGTCAGTTCCACAGTAGATCCACTACAGAATCCCTGAAAGATAACCATTCAGCTTCTTCAAGTCTTCAAACTCACTACATCATGTGGCAGCCTGTTTCACAGGTTGACAGTTTGTACTACCAGGAAATTAGTCATGATGACTATAATGAACTTCCTTGTACTTTTTAACTTTCTGATTTTGCTTTGCCTACTGGGCCATAGATAATACATCTGCACCCTTTTCTATGACAACCATTCAGATATTTGATACTGTTATCATAGCTTCACTCACTTGAATTTTATATGCAGATCCTTTAAACATTTCTCTTAAAGATAGGTTTCCAAAACTTTCACTATCTTGGTGGCTGTTATTGAACTTGCTCTGTTTTCTCACTATGCTTTTTGAACTGTGGTACCCGGAACTGGACCTATGGAGCAATTCTGATCTCTTAAATTAGCTCTGTGCTCTGAGGTTAATATATCCAAAGGAGCATCTGCCTTTTTTGAGCTGCAACACACTACTAGGTTGTGTTTAACAAGTTGCTGATGAAGACACCCAATTTCTTTCCCCACACACTACGGTACTGCCAAACTAGGTATCAGCACTCAATATTTGTGCTATATATTTTTCCTACCCAGATGCTGAACTTTACATTATTCCTTTTGGAATTTTATTCTGTTCATTTTTGCCTACTGCTCAAATCCATCTACATCTTAAGTGTTCTCTCTTATCTAAAGTATAGCTATCACAGGAGCTCTGTCCTATTTGCTAATGAAAACTTTCTGTCAGTAAAATAAACTGGGATATAAATCCTTAACTTGAAGAACCGTGACTCTAACTTTAACTCTTTCTTAATCCTGCTTACCCAATCACTTAACTTTAAGACACAAACAAAATCAATATTACAAGAAGTACCAAGAACATACCTTGAGCATTCTATTAAAGAAACTTTTAGTCTTCCTTCCGTTAGTGAGAAACCTTGTATACTGAGGTTCCGGTCTCTATATTCGTCAGGTGGCACAACTTGAAATGGAAAAAATGGCTTGAACCTAATCAAAAGATAAGCGCATATTATTTATTTAGAAATGTGACTTTAGCAATTCATTCTGTTGTCACAAGATTCTGACAGAAAGTATCTATAACCCCAGAAATGAAATAATCATTATCATCATAGCCAGGTATGGAGTATGTATTGCAATTGTTGTTGCATCCAAAAGTGGCAACTAGTTTGTGTACATGTAATTATTTCACATTTCCCAGTAATACTATTTGTGATCACATTTAAGGTTTTATTTCCCAAAAGACTTGAAAAAATATCCATGTGTTTACTTTTATGATAGAAAGTTATAAGCATTTATTCAAAGTGTCTATAACACTTATGGTAAATTATGATAGAAAAATATGGAAAACTTAAATGGCAACTTCCACAGGAGCGAGCAGGCAGGATGTATCAAACTGACAAAAGCAGTGTTGCAATCCAACTTCTACCTTTTTAAAAAAATACATGCCCAAAAGGATAAAAATAGTTGCATGATGGCACAATAGATTTTCTTCATTCTGATGAAAGAAGCAAGATCTTGCCAACACTAATGAATTTAAGTATCCTGTAACTTATAAAAGAATTGTATAAATAACTGATTGAATTTTGTTTCATGCACTGGTTTCTGAAGACAAATTATTCCAGGTCATTCACTAACTTAAGAAAACTAGAGGGGGCCTGATTTCTATGCTGAATATCAATTTTCATGTTAAGGTAAAGTCTCCTATAAGTTGAATGTTACTCCTGATGACTTAATGGACATGAAAATGGTTCCCCATTGCATTTTTCCAAGATGTTCCTGGTGCTATTGTAGGAGAAAATAAAGTGTTGTTTAGGAGAAGCTAACACCACACTCCCTAAATCAGGGGTGTCCAAACTTGGGAACTTTAAGACTTGTGGACTTCAACTCCCAGAATTCCCCAGCCAGCTATGCTATGCTATGCTGGCTGGGGAATTCTGGGAGTTGTAGTCCACAAGTCTTAAAGTTTCCAAGTTTGGACATCCCTGCCCTAAATTATCTTTCCAGAGACTTGAGAAGTGATGATAGTTAGATGCTGCCACTAGCTGGATGTTTATATATGGCTTTGTTTAAAAAGAGGGTGTGTCTTCAAATGAATCTCGACTTCTCATGACTGCCTAGACAAGTCCTGGCAGTTTTCTTGGCACTTTTTCAGAAGTGATTTTTACATTAGCAGTACACGTGATCCCTAACTTACAACCACAATTGGGATGAGAATCTTAATCACTGAGTAAGGTGGTCATTAAATGAGACAATCCTCATGTGGCTGCTTTGCTGAACAACAGTAATCCCAGCACTTTAAGGACGATCTGTTATTATGCAATGTTCTGAAAAATAAAAATCTTCCCCTATTGGGCTAAATTATTTCCATTTTTGTTTTTATATTCCATTATTCTTTTGCATAAAGATTACCTAGTTTGTCCTAAGTAGAGTTTAGTAATTACAAAGTACATTTTACCTTTTAGAGAAATTATGAAGATAATTTTCCAAATTGCAAAGATGACAAACTAACTATGCTAGTTTACCTTGCAAATGTCCTTCTTAATAAGGAAATATTCGATCATTCATTATACTTTGCATATCTAGAAAACAGAATCTGTCCAGTGGTGAACAGAGTTCTTCGGTTCCTTAACAATAAGACTGTTGTATTCCACTATGCTAACAAGTCAGACACTGCCACTACTTTGCAACACAATGCCAATTCCTCATGCAGTCCAAGACATGTATTTTCTCATGTTTGAGAAAATATGTACATTACATATTTACCATAATGCTGCTCTGCATAACGTCTCCCCAAGCCAAGAGCAAAAATGGGAAGTTACTTTTCCATGCCCACTCACAATAGCCTGATGTCAACCAGAGTGCTGCAGCCTTGCAATCCTGCATGCTAAATTGGATTATGAGCAGGCCTATGTGCCAGTACTCCTTGGTCATCACTCTTACCCAATCAAAACCAAAGCCCTATGAGAATCTAGTTCCGTTCTGTCTGAGTAAAATATATCATAGGAAATGAAAGAGAAAAAAGAAAAATAATTTATAAAATATACAAAAATACCCTGATAATCATACTAAATTTGCTTACTGAAGTCTTAGAGAGATTATGACAGTTAACATTGTGTTGAGAATCTGATAGAAGGTAATCAATTGCATATTTTCATTATATTACAGATTGAATAGTGTATATAGACAGTTATAGTCTGTTTATTGTACTATAAGAAACTTCCCGATTTGTATTCTTACTATTTGTTAGCATATAATTAGCTCACTGAGACTGTAAAATAAAATTTCAACTAATTCTCAAAAGTTATTTGTTTTTTGAATGAAGTTTTGTTTAAAAGACTCAGCATCACAACTCCAGAACTCTCCATGCACTTTCCAGAAAATTCACATGTACACTGAAAATAAAAATAGAATTTTATAGACAAAACTTAAAAATGTCCTGTATCCACCAAAGAACATGCATATTCCAATAATGTCATCTGAAATAGGTGTGCCAATTGTGCACATAAGATTATCAGGTGCATTAACACCTGCTCTAACAGATAATTAAAAATAAACTGTTCTGAGCAAGTAATTATGAGGACTACAAGATCTCATTCTCATACCACGCTTATAAATATTACTGAATCCATGTAGTGACCCTACCTTCTAAACACATACACAAAAATGCTGCAGAGTTTTATGAATGTAAAATAAATAGATAGTAGCAGAATCCAATGTCATCTGTCACTAGTGTTAAGAAAATAACATCCATAAGGAAGCAGCATTTATCAGGAGGTTACACAGAAAAAAGGAATAATTATATACAAAAGCATAAATTATTGGTTAACAGTTTAAAGTGAACACCAAAATGGATGTATAACTTGGTGTCCTGAGTAATATATACATGCAAACTTTTAAAAATATAATTTTATTAAAGATTTTAGTAACATTTAATATAAACTAAAAGAATAGAGAAAATAAAAGGCACAGACAAAAAATAAAAGAGTAGAAAACAGGAAGAAAAAAGAATAAATAAGGTAAAAATATATTAAAGAATGACTTCCAATGTTCACCAAAACAAGGATAAATAATTTTAGTAACTCTTCACCCCCTTTTAGTTTGCAATCAATGATCTCTTAATCCCATACCTCATCTCTTATCTATTGGTAGTCCTTGATTTATGATGCATTTGTTTAAGGACCATTCTAAGTTAACATGGATCTGAAAAAAGCGAGTTATGACTGGTCCTTGCACATATGACTGTTACAGCAGCCCTGCAGTGACATGATGAAAATTTGGGAGCTTGCAACCAGCATGTATTTACAATGATTGCAGCACCTCAGGGTCACATATTTGCCAGTTGTGATCTTTCCAGGGGGGCTTCTGACAAGCAAAATCAATGGAGGAAACTGGATTTTCTTAATGAATGCAGTGATTGGTTTAACGACTGCAGCAAAAAAAACAAAAGCAGGTAAAACTCATTTAACAACCACATTGCTCAGTGATGAAAGTTCCAGTGTCAATTGTGGTTGTTAGTCAAGGACTGCCTGCATAAACAAATGCATAAAGCATAATCTTTTCAGTCCTGGTGTCATCTGAAAGTCTATAATCAACATAACATACCTTATTTTAACCTTCAAAGCCATAACAAGCCTCTTTGTAAATCTAGCATAACAAAAATTACCCAGATAGTTTGCTGCAACTGGTCCAGAACACAATTCCATGAGCAGTTATAGGCATTTCTTACTTCACCTATGTAAAATCTCTACTCTGCAAGTTGCACAAGTTACAGTAATGTCCAAGTGCAATTCAAAGTGTCGATTGTCACCTTCAACATCTTTAGGACGTAGTTAACTTCACAGGAGCATCTTCCCTCTAATTCTTCCCTCCCCCCAACAGAAAGATTTGATACAGTACAAGTGGCATGCTCTAAGTCCCAGCTGTAAAGCATTGCCATTTTGCAAGACCTAAGACACCCACCATGTCAGAGCAAGCCTCACTCCCTATTAGCACTAATGATGTTACTTCATTTGGTAATGAATATTTGCAGAAAACTACCAAGCTTTGAGAACACCAAAGATCATGCAGACACAGCATCATTGTAGCTCTCTGCCCTATAGCAGATATAGCATTTCCCCTGAAGTCTTTAAAACCTGACTCTGCTGAACCTTTGCAAGGCTGCAAAAACCTATTCATGAGGCACTGTTCTGATGGGCTGATCTGCCCCCAGATAGCATATTTTAGTATTCAATTGTGAGAACTTTTCTCCAGTACCACACTGTACTTATTAAGGCTAGTTGGTCGCTATACCTATTATTTTATGCTGTTATTTTAGCCCCAATATATAAGCTACTGAGAATTAATTTGATGACTGATGTGGCATTTAAGTTGCTAACATAAATTTATTAAAACAAATATTTTAATTAAAATGAAGTAACTCCAAATTTTCTTTTATTAATTTATAGGGAGGCGACCTATTCCCTCTCATGAATTTATTACAAATACTGTTCTTAAATCCAGAGATACAGAAGAGGTAGTTCTTCAGATGTTATAAACTACAGCTTCTACCATTCCCCTCATCATCACTCATGCTAGCAAGAGCTCTGGAACATTGTGTGTGTTCAACAACTGGAGAAGGACAAGTTCCCCACTTTAGTGTATTCTTTAATGTATTCTAGTTTTCAGTTGCTATTGTATGTTGCAAAAATACTGTAAAAATCTTCTACTCAGAAAAGCTAGATGTTATCCAGCCCCACTTACTTATTTAAAAACATTTGTATGCCTGGCATATCACATAATGAACCATAAAAGCTTTAACCCAACAATATGTACAGTATAATAGCCTTCATAACCAATCCCCTAGGCACCAAAATACCTAATGCATGGTCTTAATCTCCTTCCTGAAATATATTAGGGAGGGAGACATTTTAATCTGGGGGGAATCTGTTCCATAGGATTAGGGCAGCCATGTAACCATCCTGCTTTTATTCCTGTCTGTCTGATTTCTAAGGGAAAGAAATTAGGAGCATACCTTGGGGGAAGGAGTGGATTTTTAATATTAGCCACTTGGAATCGCCCGTCCATGAGTTGGGCAGCCATATAGATTTCGATTAGAAATAAATAAATAAATAATTCCTTCTCAGTTAGTATATGCAAAGTAGGCTTTTGATAATACTTGGTTAAAGAACCAAAGCCTACAAAATTGTCCATAGTTAAGCAAGTTTTCTTCTTTTACATATACACAGAATATTTGTAAAGCCTACATACTATTATTAAAAGAGGATTTCTTTGTATTTATTGAAATTGGGCAATCACTATAAATGCTATTCAAGTAAGAATTATATTTGAATATACAATATCTTATTCTGGATTAAATCTTTAGAAGAAAAAATGCGGAAATACTTTTAACATTATGAAAATAATTCACAAGACCTGTGCATACATATTATAGGAAAAGTTGCATGCTAACTTTGCTATGTTAGTTCTAATTTAAAAATAGAAAATTTTATACTGATCCAATTAAAATGTAATATTCTAAAGCCTTTTCCTGCTCAAGAGTGTTACAAACTCTTTTTAACTTGTCTAGCAATCTGTAACTACATACAGAAAAAAACTCCCACCATAGATGAGTGAAAAGTAAGCTTCACTTTTGTCAAAGGGACATCAGCTAACCCATGAGTTTTATGTTTTTTATAGAGATGATTGTATTTATTGGAGGTATCCTCCCACCTTAATTCAAAGAAACTATTAGTTTACATCTATTAATAAAAAAATAATAAAACAAGAACAAACAAGGCTTTCTGAAAAAGCTCAGTTTTTAACAGTTTACAGCAGTTTTTCTTAAAATGTGGTCGTAGGACCACTGGGTCCCACAAGACCCTTTCAAGGATCTGCAAAATCAAAATTATTTCCCAGCCGATATTGACTTATGGAAAGCAAACTGCAAAGGGGACAGATCAAATTTGTGGGGGAAGAGTATTGCAAAATATAGGTAGAGCAACAAAAAACAGTACTGTGAATAGCAAGATTTAGGCTGGTAATAGTAGTATGCCAGAGTTCAGTGTCACATATGGTATATGACAAAGACCAAACTCCCCCTAGCACTTTTTAAGGTAGCCACTGTGACAATGAGAGTCTGACTTTATATTGAAGACTGCATTTAATTACAGTAAAACCCTTACTTTCTTAATATTAGTATAAGGTTCTTAAAGTTAATACTTCAGCTCCATGCCATCATGTGAGAGAACTGCCCATTTGTTTTATTTATAGCCAATTCAACACTGACTGTGGATATTGTACAGATTTTTAAAAAAACAAGCACATGATCTAAAGTCAAACAAAAGATAATGAGCACAACAGAAACAAGCATACAAGATTAACAGAAACAGAAAAATACTTGGATCCCTGAACTAATCCAATGTTTGGGGGAAAAGGTTTTTCAAAAGTTGTTTAAATTGAAGGCTTAGTTTAGTCAAATCTCCAGGGGATGCTATTCCAAAGACCAGAACAGAGAAATCACACTTAAGTCTCATTAGAGGACAATGATTAATGGATGGGAAATAAAGCCCATCATTCTGCCAGATGTTACAGGAGAGGCAAAGAGCATGGAAGAGAGATGGTTCCTCAGAATGCCACACCCCATCCTATTTACACTTTGAATTTTATCTGCAAGCTCATAGGTTACAGGCAATATTGCATGGTTATACTGAAGTTTGTTCACAATTGTTTGTGTTGCTGCATTCTCACCAGTTTTAGCTTCTGAATGGTGTCCCAGGAAGCCTATTGCAACAATCCACAATCCAGATAAGATGACTGAGACATAAATAACTGTGAAAAGAGATTTAGTCCATAAAAGAGTATAAATTGGTGCACAAGCTTAACTTCCAGAACACAACTGTCACCTGCTCTTTGAGAAATTATGAGCCCAGGATTGTGTACTAGTTCAATCTACGGAAGTGCAACATTATTTATAACCATAAATGGAGAAACTCTGGCATTTGAAGAACCATGAACCACAGCTACTTGGGTAGCTACCCACAGCTACCCGATCCAGACTCCAATAATCTTTAGGCACAAAACCTAAACTTCATTATTCACTCAACCAAAGCTAAGCTATCGATCATCATACTGATGGTAACTGACCTTGTCTCAACAAATGACTGATTCATGTAAATGTTAAACAGGAGGCAAGAGAGTCAAGCGCTGAGGCACCCAGAAAGACAGAGCCTATGTAAAAACTATTCCCAAATACTCTAGCAATCTAGAAGAACTTCATAATCAATACCAAGGAGAACCAGATGGTCATACTAGCCTCATCCTGGATTGCCAAAGATTAAGTGAAATCAATGCTATCATTCTCAGCCGAATGGGCGGATGATGTCTTCTAGTCCAATCCTCTGCTCAAGGCAGGAATCTGATAGCAGTGACCAATATGAATTGGGAAGTTTGATGTGCTTTGTTGATATGAGGGAAAGGAATAAATATAACATTTCAAAACAAATTTATGAAGGAAGAGTAAATGGGTCAAGAATTAAGACTAAAGGTTGTATTGTATGGAATTGCTGAAATTCTGAAAAACAATTACAGGTAATCCTTGACTTAAAACAGTTCATTTACAGTGACCATTTCAAATTAGAACAGTCACAATATCACTGGGGGGGAAATGATTGTTTTTCACATTTACAACCATTGCAGCGTCCCCATGATCACATGATCAAAATTCAGATGCTTGACAACTATTTATGACGGTTGCAGTGTCCCGGGGTCCTGTGATCACCTTTTGTAACCTTCTCACAAGTAAACTCAATGAAGAAGCCAAGTGCACAACAACCATGTTATGAACTTAACCACTGAAGTGATTCACAACTGTGACAAGAAAGGTCATACAATAGGGCAAATCTCACTAAACAAATGTCTCACTTAGCAACATAAATTTTGGTCTCAATTATTGTAAGTTGAGAACTACCTGTATATAATTTAAAAAAAAAACAAAATGCAAAGATGGACCAGGTGAAATAAGACTTTGCCAAACGGAGATGTACTGAAAATTAGTATGGTGAAAATTAGGTATATTTCCTCCTCTCTTTTTAATTCATGTATTAATTCCTTTGGTTTATTGTTTCTTACTCCTTTATGATCTCTTCCTCATGCTGTTTCCAAGAAAGAGATAAGTAACGTGGGTATACAAATTGAGCATCTCATTCACTATCAAAGCCCACAATGATGTGAGTTTTAAGTTTTCTTCAGAAAATGTGCATGGCTTCTTATGGCAAATCATACACTAACAGCAAAATAATTTCCTCATTTATCACTTCCAGAAGACATTTATTACACTTCACACTGTCCTCACCAAACTTCTTCAGATTAATCCCCCAACCGTGAAGTATTCTTTTCCATTCCCACCCATTTTACGACAATGTCAACTCAATCTCCTCAATCCAAAACAACTTACCTGATTTTATAGTGAGGTAAGGTATGCTTGCGCTTGATCACTTTCTTGAACTGATTGACAATGATGGAAGTCAGTTGGGGCAAGGGTCTCCCTTCAAACTGCGACTTGACCTCAAGGTCGATCAAAGGCTCATCGACAAAAGCAAAGGACCAGTGCGTGAAGGGTATACGGGTGAAGACCAGCCTCAGCCGACCCATGATTTTAGAGATTTTGGCAAACAGATAGGCCGACTTGCCAAAAACCAGGTCCGCATCAATGGCTAAGTGGAAGCCCCCCTCGTACTCCATATCAACTTCGAAGTCCAGCTCCTCCGGGCAGCCTTCCTCATTACACGTCACCGGCCGCAATATCTTGATGTTTTTAAAAAGGGGGATGACGTTGCCAAAGGAGACATCCCGCAAGCTGAGCCCCTCCAACACTTTGCCGGTCACCTTGGTCTGCAAAAGCTCCTCGAATTCCACCTTGATTTTCCTGGTGACCCAGTGGCGGAGCAAAGAGGTGTCCTTGAGTTCCCTGAAGAGAAAGAGGCAGATGGCATTGAGCCAGTAGAGGGTCTCCTCCGTGCACTCCACCAAAGGGGGCGACTCCTGGCCGGGGGCTTTGAAGCTCTGATCGCTTTTGGAAGAAGACTGGCTGACTAAAGATCCGGGGAAAAAGGCTTCCTGCCCCAAGACGAGGAAGCCGGTTAAATACTCCTTCAGGGTCGAGTCCGGCAATACTCTGGTAACAAAGAAGTGGGAGCTGCGAAGCCGGGACACCCCGGGGACGGCTTCGGGCTGCCTCCGGTAAAAGAGCAGGAGCTGGGCGAGCAGCGTGAGGAAGGAGCCCAGCAGAGCTGACAGCAATATGCCATAGACCCACAGCATCGCCTCGCCTCGGGCGCCCTTTCGCTGCCTCGAACCAAACGCGCCGGCTTCCCCCGACAGCTTCCCACCTTTTTTTTACGCCGTATCCGGCAGCGGCGAGGCCATCCCCGCCTCCTCCATCTTGACGACGACGACGACCTGCGGAAAACCACCGGGGGCTCCCAGCGCTCAACTCAGGGCGCCAAACTCGGCGCCGTCTTTCCCTTCCCACTCCGCCCTCAGACGGCGAGGCGAAAAGCCGCCGCCGCCGCCGTGCGCGCGCGCACAACTCCCTCCTTCGTTGGCCCGCTTAAGCCTCGCTGTCGCTGTCGCTCTCTCTCTCTTTCCCTCGGCGGCGGCGGCGGCGGCGGCAGCAGCAGCAGCAGCATCCGGGTCTTTCCTTCCTTCCCTTCCGCCGCCGCCCCCACCCCCCCTCCACTCCCCCTTTTGGTAGGAGAAGAAACCAACTGCTGCTTCTCTACCTTTGCTCCGCTCCTTCCGTAGGTCTGGATTGGAGGAAGCGGGGAGGTACGGAGGGTGACGTCGTAGGGCACGTCGTCCCTTCGCGCTGACCTCATAATACTGCGGAGGGAGGAAACAACAACCAAAGAGAGAGAGACAGAAAGGGGGGGGGGGGAGAAATACCCCACTTCCTCCCACCCTCGTAGAATGTGCGCGTGCGCATTCCCTCCGCCCGTCTTCTCGCCTAGCGCGGTGCTTCAAAGCGTTTCGGCTGGTCGGCGAAGAGAAGCGTGGGCGGGGTAGAGAGAGGGAGAATGATCTCATTTTTGCAGGCCAATAAATCTGATGAGCTTTGTCTTTGTCAGGCCGATCGTCATCCTGCACGGAAGAGGGATTCCCTTTTCAATGTCGAAGAAGAAAGAAGGGTGAAAATGACGGGTTGTTTAATGGATGTGTGGCCCGTTCCTTGTCACTCTTTCGCTACATGTGGTCCTCGAACGTACGACCAGCAAGTTGAGCCCAACAATTCCGTTGCTAAGTGAGACCTAAGTGAATTTTGTCCCCGTTTTACCACGTTTCTTGCCACGGTTGTTAAGTGAATGGCCGCAGTTATTAAACATGGTTAAATGAATCTGTCTTCCCCCATTGTCAGAAGGTTGCAAAAGGGGATCACGTGACCCTGGAACACCCCAGCCATCATAAATATGAATCAGTGGTCAAGTATCTGAATTTTGATCACATGACCATGGGGATGCAGCAATGGTTAGAAGTCTGAAAAATAGCCACAAGCCACTTTTCTCAGTGCTGTTATGACTTCCAACGGTCACTAAATGAAATGTAAGTGAAGGACTACTTTTACTGATTCCGAAGGAGGCATGATAACCTGCCTTGTTTCTTTTAAGCAGCAGCGAGTCGCATCTCCCAACCATTCCCCTTTGGGAATTTTTGAGACGAAATATTCATGATATTTAGAAATAGGGCAGTGCCTGTTTCTAACGAGGGAAAAGTGACAAAAGTGGTTCAACCATAGAAAAAAATATTCTAATTAAAATGCAAATACCATAATATAATTTAAACAACAACAAAAATGGAATAAAAGCCATTCTTAAACTATACAAAAAGCTAAGTTGAAAAGTTATAGGTTACGTGAAATAAACAGCTGAAAAGCAACAGAATGAGGATTTACAGATTACGATGATCGTATTTGTTTTGCAGAGCTCCTTTCCCAAAGTAGAATAAACATATTCCCTGGAAAGGACTGCCAATGAAAATATTGAAGTTGAAATAGAAATCAAAGAGACAGTGGGCCAATCTTTAGGAAATGGGAGACGTCTGGAATTTTGAGAACATGTGGGTATTTTCCTAAAATTGCTTGGCTCATTGGGCTTGCCCAATGGCACGCATAAGTAGTTTTACATAATATACCGTAATCATTTTAAGAAAGTGACTTATCAGACCATCCACCACTTCATGCTCCCTCTCCCAGATGGCTCTTACAATTTCTGGGTATTAATTCAGTAATGAACTAATTTATTTATTTATTGGAGTGTAGATGAGTCATTGGAAATAAAGGCAATACTAGAGGCTGGGGGTTAACTTTTAAGCATGTTCGCTTCTCACTTTTTGAATTAAAATTTTAAAATGTAAGAAGGCATATCAGAGAGATGACCTGGCAGGGGCAAAAGTTGGTGTGTGTACCCACATTGATGCAATCACATTGGATATACAGCCATGGCTCAATACACTGAATGATTTACAAATAATAATAATACAGATACAGATAACTAATTTCCATAATTGGGCCCAGAATTTCCATTGCTAAGCAATGTTGGTGTCAAAGAGAGTAGAGCCCAATTTCACAACTTTTTTGCCACTGTTGTTAAGTGAATCACTACAGTTGTTAAATGAATCACTACAGTTGTTAAGTGAGTCTGGCATTACCCAGTTGATTTTGCTTGTTGGAAGCTGGCCTGGGAAGGTTGCAAACCGTGATCACATGACCTTGGGACACTGCAGTTATAAATACTTGCCTGTTGCGAAGCGCTCAGATCATATGATGTGGGGATGCTGGGACAGCTGTAAGTGCAATCACTGGCCATAAGTCATTTTTTTTCAGCAATGTTGTAACTCTGAATTGTTGCTACATTACTGGTTATAAGTTGAGGATTACCTGTACATTTCTCCTAGGCTGCAATAGCTTCCTTAAAAGCTCTATTTCAATTTCCTATTTTTCCCTCTAGAACTGTAACTACCGTAATCTAACCTCAATTACAGTAAAATTGGAAGTAATGGGGGAGGGGGGCTTTAATTAAGTAATGCATTAAATTATTCATAGTTAATATCTTTTTATTTAGAATCATTTTAATTCTGTTTTAGAAATATTTTGTTCATAGGTTTATTAATGGAGATAGCTTGATATTACGATAAGTGTTCAAATAGATCAGAAAATAAAAGAACCGAACTACAAAGCAATTTATTTACAATTTTTAAGCTAAATTGGGGAAATTAGCATTTTATTAATTTTAGTCCCATGTTTTCATTACGTTTCTGAATTTTCATTACTACAGCTTCGTATCACACACATTTTCATCTGAGTAGTGTCATCAACACAGCACAGGTTTGTTTCGTGCTGCATCTTCAGAGAAAAGAGGAAGGAATTCTTTAGGCATTACTTCTGTAGATAACAGAAACCAGAACATGTCCTTCCTCTTTTCTTACATCATAAAACTGTTTATTTGTACCAACTGTTAGTTCACTGAGTTGTTGTTAGCAGCTGACATGGCAAACATGGACTTAGAAAAATCTATTGGCTGCTGAAGGGAGATTTCAGGACAAAGTGTGGCTAGGGAAAATGAATTAAGCTGTTTTTCTGACAAGATTTAAAGTATCTTCTTAAAAAGGTTAGTGCCAGTAAAACTAAGGGAATTAAAACCCTATCTGGGTTTTAAGCATTTTCCAAAGAGGAAAAGGGAGAAGAAGAAAAAATCTGAGAAATGAGGAAACTGGTGGAAGAAATAAACAAAAAATGGTAATACATTAATTAACATTATGTATAGTGAATTCCTGCCTACCAATTAGTAAACTATAAGATAGTCATTAAAACCAAGCCTCAGTGGAGAATTCTTATTTTCTGTTCTTTTAGACAGATGTTAACCCTGAGAGAATAAGAATAAATTAAAAAGAGAGAAAAGTGAGGATGTGAACATCTGGATGTTTAGCATTCTAAGTCAATAAAGCTATATTGTTCCTAAACTCTGTATGCTTGATATATGCAAAGATTCTAGTTACATCTTAATGGAAATCTGAGAATGCTATTAGAGGAAACAATTCCCTTGAGTATGCCCGCATATGTATGCATGTTCCTTTAATAAATTTCCTGCTTCTTTACCAGGGTTGTAGAATGTAGGCATTTCCATGATACCCAGTTACAACAGTTACATGTGAACAGTTGATCAGATCAAGTGGGAAATGCTTTAAGTAATTGTCTTTAAGTTTAAGGGGGACTCACACAAGAGATTGCCTGTTAGTTTTTTTAAAGATAAAATTGAGTAACAGTTTATACTGTGGAAAGCTTGTTAGTAATTAGCAAAAAGCAAGGACATAAGCCAGGAAAAGAGTGAGGATGAACAGAATTAGGGTGAAAGAGGACTCTTGGTGGGTTTGACATAACAGAAGAGATAAAAATTAAAGGATCTTGTTAGTTGTCAAAACTAAATCAAGGCCAGTTGCCAGTTCACCTGATTGAACTAGAGAAATATTGCCACCAATAGCTCTAAAAGTCTTGAACTTCACTCTAGAAGTCTTGAACTTCACTCTAGAGCAAAGTGAAGTCTTGGACTGAGGAGGCAAAATTGAAATTACAGGCTTGCTTTCAATTGTACAGACCTTTGAAGCTGCCTCAGCGGACTTGGATGAGGTCACTGATAATGTGATGTCATATGTTAGTTTTTGTGAGGACGTATGTGTGCCAACCTTGCTCACCTTGCACATATACAGTAATAATAAGCTTTGGTTAAGCTCAAGCAGCTACATTGTACCAAAGAAGTGGCCTACAGCAAGGTCCATAATCCTCAGTCCCTGGACCAGCACTGGTCTGTGGCATGCTAGAAACTGGGCCATACAAACAAGCAAAGTCCCATCCACAGGATGCAGGTAGCATGTGAAACTATGTCCCATCCGGAAATACCTCTCTCCACAGAACCGATCCCCGGTGCCCAAAAAGTTGGACGCTGTGGTCTACAGGAATGGAGATAGGATGCTGTGCAATCAGGCCAGGAATATATTAACAAGGGAGATCAGGGCAGCAAAGAGAAGCTACTCTGAAAAGCTGAGGCATCAGTTCTCAGCAAATGAACCAGCAAACGTGTGGAAAAGCCTGAAAAATATTGGCTACAGCTGATCTCTCTCCTTTACTGAAGAGAATTGGTAACTGGCAGATGACCTGGATGTGTTCTACTGTAGGTTTGAGAGGTGATCGTTATCAATTATGGCTACCCTCCCATCTCAGATATACCAACAATAGCCAAAGATGTGCGAAGTCATAGACAAAAAAGATCGGAAAAGCACCAGGCCCAGATGGAATAACTCCTTCCTTGGTTCAAATGTTCTACTATCATCCTGGAGCTTGTCCATATCTGTAAGTGGATTATAAACTTTGACAGATAGAAGGCAACAGGTGAAATTTGGGAAAGTCGTATCAAACATCCGAACTGTATACTCAATAGAGAGGAATTATTGAGTCTGTCATTTGTGCTTGTATAACTGTCTGGTTTAGTACAATTACCAAATTGGACAGGTACAGAATTCAACGGATAGTTAGGGCTGCAGAAGAAATTGCTGTCCATTGAGGACCTGTATACTATATGGGTCAGAAAGCGAGCTGAGAGTTTACACATCCTGGACAAAAATTGTTTAAACTTTTCCCCTCAGGGCACCAGTAAAGGACATTACATGCCAAAACAACTAGACACAGAGACAGTAGGTTTTTTTCCTCCTGTGATCACTGTGCTGAATAAACTTTCTGGAAAACCCAGTTGCCTTTTGAAAAGCATCTTTGGGACTCTCCTGAATACCTAATTCCCATAATACTATCTTAGGTTTAAGTATATTTATTTATATAGTATGGCTGCATTACTTTTATCTGTTGATAAGAGAGGAGAGATGTTTTGCATGTACACTGAGAGCTGCTGTAGCGAAGACAAATTCCTTCACTTGGCCAATAAAACTATTCTATTCTATTCTATATTCTAATTAGAGAAGACAGAATTAGAATAATGTACATGTATTGTAACCTCATATCATAATTTGTGGAGGGGAGACATGATAGCAGTGTTCCGATATCTCAGAGGGTACCACAAAGAAGAGGGAATCAAACTTCTCCAAGGCACCTGGGGGCAGGACAAGACGCAATGGGTGGAAACTAATCAAGGAGAGAAGCAACTTAGAACTAAGGAGAAATTTCCTGACAGTAAGAACAATTAACCTCTGGAACAGCTTGCCTCCAGAAGTTGTGAATGCCCCAACCCTGGAAGTCTTTAAAAAGATGTTAGATAGCTATTTGTCTGAAATGGTATAGGGTTCCTGCCCACGCAGGGGGTTGGACTAGAAGACCTACAAGGTCCCTTCCAACTCTGCTATTGTATTGTATTGTATTGTGCACAAAGAGATGCTTAGAATTTACTAGAACTGAAAGTTGTAGTTCAGAAAAAAATGTTCTCACTTTTGAAACACGTGAGGGAGAAACAAGTGTTTGCTATAAATCATGTCTGTAAAGCTTAGCTGGAAACAAAAACATTTCCATTTCCAACTAAGCTTTGCAAAGATGATTGCTATGTGTTTTATTTATAGTTTAAAGGTGGAGTGGGGGATGGAATGCTGTCGTGTCTCTTTCAGTCATAGAAATATAGGGGTGGAAGAGACTTGGCAGTCTAGTCCAACTCCTCACCCAAGGCAGGGATCATCATACCATCCTGGACAAATGGTTATGGACAAATGGCTGTCTGTTCTGTTCTTGAAAACTTCCAATAATAGTACACCCACAACTTCAGTAGGCAAGCTATTCCACTGCTTAACAGTTTTCACTGTTAGGAAATTCCTAATTTCTAAGATGACTCTCCTTCTGATGATCTTCCAGACCCTTAAACGTATCCTTTGACATTTATTTATTTAAATTTGTTGGCTGCCCAACTCCAATGGACTCTCGGAAGCATATGAAACTAAAAAAAACACCAGGAAACAGTAAGAAACATTAAATTAGTATGTCTAGTTTAATGAAAAGAAGGGTTAGGGCCGGGGCAACATGATAGAGTGTTCCAATAGCTAAGGGGCTGCCAGAAGAAAATGGGTCAAGCTATTCTTCTGTAGGAAGTTAGCAGCCACCCCTCTCCTAGAAAAATGAAATGTCCTGGGAAATATTGAAAAGGCAGAATATTATATTTCCCTGGATATGAAAAGAGAGAAACATGTTTTTAAAGACAAAGTAGCTCTTTGCAGCTTCCTGCCCCTCCTTCTTTGTAAATGAGCCATTAAAACCTGAGCTAGGCTACTTTACATAATAAAGGTAGAATTAGCCTTCCACAGAAACTCACCACATGGCATCTGGAAACTCAATCAAACTTGGGACTCAAAACACAGCCTAGAGAGTTGCCCCTGCATGGCCCCATGGTAGTCTAACAACCAATCAGAATACATTTCTTACACAGGGACAAGAAACAGAGAGGTAGGGCCGAACAGAGTATAAAAAACTCAGCAAGCTTTTTCTTTTCTCCCTTCGCCATCTTGGTGCTCTCACCACCACCTTCAAGCCGCCGCCTCCATCGCTGGCCTAGCGACGCTCCCACCGTCAGGCCAGCCTCGCCTCCGGCGGCCCGGCCGGTGTCCATCGCTGCCCCTATGGCCCCCAGGACGCCGAGGACCTCACCCACCATTCCGGTGCTCTCACCACCGCCTCCATGCCGCCGCTGCCGCTGGCCTCTCGGCGCTCCCACCGCCGTTCCATCGTCCCGGCTCGCTGCTGGCTGCTGCTGCTGGCCTCCCGGCGCTCTCACCGCCATCCCAGCTCCCACAGCCATCTCCAGCCATCCCTAGCCGTCGTCCGGCCGTTTCTATCCCTCCGGGCGTTTTCCGACGCGGCGGGCGTCCACCGCCCTCGCGAAAACGCCGAGGACGCCGAGGACGCCCCCCCCGCTCCGGCTCTCTCACCGCCGCCGGTGTCGTCTCTGCTCCCACAACAGCTTCAAACCTCACCCTGGGAAGCCAGGGTGGATCTCTCGCTGATCCCAGCCCTCAAAAAGGTAAAACGGGGGCTGGGGCACGAAAAGCGAGGCCAACGAGCTCCATGACCACGCAGAGCTCCAAACTAAGCCGCCATCTTCTTCGCGCAGGCGCACAATGCTCACGATGCTCACGGTGCCCTCGGCGTCCTAGGGGCAGTGATGGACACTAGCCGGGCCGCAGGAGCTGGCCTGACGGTTGGGGGATGTCGGTGAACACGCCGTTTAAATTGACTGTAAAATCTAGTCAAAGAACCCAGCCTTAAGACCTTTCATGTCCTCTGAGACCTTTAAGACCTTTCGCCCTATGGGCCCTTCTAAGACCTTTGAAGACCTTCCTGAAGTCTTTAAAGACCTTTGAGACCTTTAAGACCTTTCGCCCTATGGGCTTTGTTAAGACCTTTGAAGACCTCCTTCCTTGTCAAGACCTTGGAACGCAGCAGCAGAACAGAACTGAACTAAAATGTAAATTTGTCCTCACTGATGCACTTTAAAGTAATATGAATTATTTTTACCATCTATTTATGAATTTATATCTATGTATTTGGCCAACGATGTCTTTTTAAACAAAATCAATTTTCATTCATGACCCATGTATGTATTCCACTCTTACATTTTATACTCATTTATAATTATTTATTGAACTATTTAATTATTTATGCTTATTTTAATGTACTCCAAACTAGACCTATTACGGCTGCGAGAGTCCCCGCTCTCGCAGGTTTGGCCCTCTACTCTATCGAGGGCCCGCCTCGATGAAGGATTCATTAATCTGAAGAGGCGGGCGAAGCGCGGCCTAAGGGGGTTTTTAGCGGGTAAATTATTGTCAATTTTAGGGGGTACCAGGGAGGGGGGAGGGTACAATCAATTAGACAGAGAGGGCCAGGCTTGCAGTCGACGGAGGGAAGCGGAGGCCGATGGGGGGGGGACACACAAGTCGTTCCATTTGAGGGCATACCGATCCAGAGGGTCGTGGGGAGAGGCAGGGCCGAGGGGAGACAAGTTGCATCCTCCCGGTTGGTGGCACGCAGCCGTTGGCTAAAAACGGTCGGGTGCCACAACCCCCGCAAGCTAGGTGGTCAGGGAGTACAGAGCCAGGGCCTGCGGCTGATGTTTTGTAATGCCAGGTCCGTTGTCAACAAAGCCCCCCTCATCAGTGACCTCCTGTCAGAGGGGGAGCCGGACCTGGCTGGAATTGCGGAGACCTGGTTGGGCCACGAGGGAGGACTCCCCCTCGTTGAAATGTGCCCACCAGGCTACCGTGCTTTTCATCAGCCCCGGGCCCTAGGTAGGGGCGGTGGGGTAGCGGTCATTGTTAAAGAAGGCCTGCAGCCGAGAGAGACCATTGTGCCACAGACTACCGGTTGTGAGTCTCTCTGCGTGAAGTGGGGCCTAGGGAGGCAGTTGGGCTTGCTGGTTGTATACCTGGCTCCCCGCTATGTAGCAGCAGCCCTGCCCGAGCTCCTGGAGGTGATCGCTACGGTGGCAGTGGAGACCCCCAGACTTGTAGTCATGGGGGACTTTAATCTGCCATCGCTGGGCGAATCATCCGAGGCAGCTCGGGAGTTCATGGCTTCCATGACGGCCATGGACCTGACCCAATTAATTCAGGGCCCCACTCACGAGGGTGGACATACACCGGATCTCATCTTTGTCTCAGGCCAATGGAAGAGTGATCTGGGTACAGGGGATATAGTCATCACGCCCTTGTCATGGTCAGATCACTCACTTCTCCGGCTCGACTTTCTGACCGCTGCTCCCCTCCGCGGGGAGGCGGAACCAGAGCCTCCTATCTGGTACCGCCCCAGGCGCCTGATGGACCCGGACGGGTTCCAGACGGTGCTTGGGCCACTTCCTGTACCCCTGACCCGTGCCCCGATAGAGGACCTCACGGCCGCATGGAATAGTGCGGCCGTGGGAGCCTTGGATCGGGTCGCGCCCTTGCGGCCTCTCTTGCGGCGGCGAACCACCCTGGCTCCTTGGTTTACCGAGGAGCTGCGGGTGATGAAACGCCGCAAGAGATGCCTAGAGAGAAGATGGAGGTCTAGCCAGTCTGAATCTGACCGGACACAGGTAAGAGCCCATTTACGGACTTACATTGTGGCGCTGAGAGTGGCCAAACGCCATCATTGTGCTACTCTCATAGCATCCGCAGAAAACTGCCCTGCCGCCCTGTTTAGGGTGACCCGCTCCCTACTCCAACAAAGGGTGCGGGAAGCCCCGCTACAGGGTAGAGCAGAGGAATTTGTGACTTTTCTGCAGGAGAAAACCGCTCAGATACAGAACGGGCTACCCTCCATTGATGGCCCAGCGGGATGCCACGAGACAGATCTTGTTTGGGAGGAGTTTGACTCCGTTGCTTCCAAT
Source organism: Rhabdophis nuchalis (assembly GCA_039707465.1). Taxonomy (NCBI): domain Eukaryota; kingdom Metazoa; phylum Chordata; class Lepidosauria; order Squamata; family Natricidae; genus Rhabdophis; species Rhabdophis nuchalis. Next base: position 63,789,330 of record CM077645.1, read on the forward strand.
GATATGGACAGGTTACGTGGGCGACTGCGAGCCACCACATGTTTATTGGACTCGTGCCCCTCCTGGCTTGTACTGGCATCCTGGGAGGTGACACGAGGCTGGCTCCAAGAGGTTGTCAACGCATCCTTAAGTGAGGGTTCCTTGCCTGCTTCCCTAAAAGAAGCGATGGTGAGGCCCCTCCTTAAGAAGCCCTCTTTGGATCCAGCTCCATTAAATAACTATCGTCCAGTCTCCAACCTTCCCTTTTTGGCGAAGGTTGTTGAGAGTGTGGTGGCACAACAGTTTCCCCGTCACCTGGAGGAAGTTGATTATCTAGACCCGCGCCAGTCCGGCTTTCGGCCCGGGCATAGCACCGAGACGGCATTGGTCGCATTGGTGGATGATCTCTGGAGGGCCAGAGATGGGGGTTGTTCCTCCATCCTGGTCCTATTAGACCTCTCGGCGGCTTTCGATACCATCGACCATGGTATCCTATTGCATCGGCTGGGGGGGTTGGGGGTGGGAGGCACCGTTTTGCGGTGGTTCTCCTCCTACCTCTCTGGCCGATCGCAATTTGTGTTGGCAGGAGAGCAGAGGTCGACCCCGAGACCCCTCACATGCAGGGTGCCTCAGGGGTCGGTCCTCTCGCCTCTCCTGTTTAATGCATACATGAAGCCGCTGGGTGAGATCATCCGTGGTTTTGGGGTAGAGTACCACCTTTACGCTGACGACACTCAGCTGTATATATCTACTCCAAACCACCCCAATGATGCCGTAGCGGTGATGTGCCAGTGCCTGGAAGCCGTGCGGATCTGGATGGGAAGTAACGGACTCAGGCTCAACCCGACCAAGACCGAGTGGCTGTGGTTTCCGGCTGCCCGTTTCAACCAGCTCACTCCAACGCTGGCCATAGGGGGCGAACATCTTGCCCCTGTGGATGGGGCGCGCAATTTGGGTGTCCTCCTGGATACCCGGCTGTCCATGGAAGATCAAGTGACAGCCGTGGCCAGGAGGGCGTTTTACCAGGTTCGCCTGGTTCGCCAATTGCGCCCCCTATTGGATCGGGACGCCCTTCGCACAGTCACTCACGCGCTCGTGACATCCCGACTGGACTATTGTAACTCTCTCTACATGGGGCTTCCCTTGAGGTGCACCCGGAGACTTCAGCTAGTCCAGAACGCAGCCGCGCGAGCAATTATGGGTACCACAAGGTATACCCATGTAACACCGCTCTTGCGCGAGCTGCACTGGCTGCCTGCTGTCTTCCGGGTGCGCTTCAAGGTATTAATTATCATCTTTAAAGTGCTCCATGGCTCGGGACCTAGCTATCTGCGGGATCGGATCCTGCCTCATACATCCTCACGGCCGATTCGCTCCCACAGAGAGGGACTTCTCCAGATGCCGTCCACTAGACTCTGTCAGCGGGCGACACCCAGGGGAAGGGCTCCCTCTGTGGCGGGCCCAGCCCTCTGGAACAACCTCCCCCCCGACATTAGGACCACCACGGACCTCCGCTCCTTCTGTCTTAAACTAAAAACACACTTCTTCTGCCTTGCCGCCTGGGATAGTTAGTCCTCTGTTTTTGGGTTTATTGGGGAATTTTTAGTCTAGTTAGTTTTAACGGGTATTTTAGCACAGGTACTGTTTAATCTATTTTTAATATGAAATGTTGTATATAGTCATTGTTTTTATTCTTCCTGTGCACCGCCCCGAGTCCCTGTGGGGAGAGGGGGCGGTCTATAAGTATTAAATTATTATTATTATTATTATTCTCTTCTTCACCCAACATCTGGCATCATGACACACAAACCCTTTTCTGTTCAGGAACTCAAGCCATGTGATCCATGGCTTACTTTCAGAGGTTGTGGTTCCACCATCATGCCGATCTTTTGGCAATCATTCAATGACAAATATCAATCCCAGGTCTAGTTTTCAAGCCTTTCTGAAAACTAGAAGAGAGGGTTATATAAAACCTGTGTATGTGTGTGCATTTATTTTCATTGTCTGGTGTTTATTTTTTTTTAAAAAAAATCTCAGCTCAATAACAATTCAAAAACCCGTTATCATTGGTGCCATTATTACTCATCTTTATGTTCCTATCATTTAACAATCACTGCAAAGTAGCCTGCTGTCTAGGCAAGTGTGATTAAATAGCCAAAATAAAGTTTGCGTATTATTAATTACACATTCTTTTGTTAGGTTACATAGACCATGCTTTAAAATGCTTGTAGTACCAATAACTGATTTCAACAAGGAAGATTAAGTGACATTGCTTAATCCAGTCCTATGTAATCCACTTGGAAAAAAAAATAAAACATGCAGTAGTGTTATAAAAAACCAAGGAGCTTGCTGTTTGTTTACTCATGAAGATATTTTTTCCCAATTAAAAATACTTCAAAGCCAGGCTGGATGTGAATAAAAGGTAAAGGAGGTTATCCTGATAGATCACTTGTAATAAATCATCAAAGGGTTCCGGATTTATTATTTAATACAGTACTGGCGACAAAAGGATTCCTTATCTTCTAAATTAGTCTATTGGAATCTTTAATAGTATCATCTATATATATAAAAGCCAAATACCACTCACTCATCATGAAATCTCCAGAACTGTAAAGCCTACAAACTTGAAATTCAACACATATGTTCCTCTTGGCTTCCAGTGCTCGCTAAGAAAGGATTTTTCAAAATGACCATCAGATCATCAGTATTTTTATACAGTATTATATTAACATGCATCGATAATAAGGAGTTAGACGTTTACTCCCCCTCCCCACCTGGAAGGAACTCTGTTCCAACTGCCAATTGCCTTATATGGGCGTGGCCAGCGCATGGCTTATCTGGCCTGCGGACTGGAAGTTTAGACATTCTTTTCCTCCTCCCCACCTGAAAAGAACTCTGTTCCAACTGCCAGTTGCCTTATATTAGCACGCTCGGATGCTAAGGAGTTACACATTCTACATTAATTTTCAAGCTTTAAGTGCTAGTGTATCAAGCCCGATGGTAACTACCATTAATTTTCAAGCTTTAAGTGTCAATTTGTCAAGCCCGATCACATAGTTTGTAGCAAAGCACGGGTATCCAGCTAGTTCTATATAGAGATGTCTTCCTCCTTTTCATCTCATAGAAAAAATGAAAGTTGTTCAAAATAAAATGATAATATGGTACTGCTGCAACCATATTCTTTTTTATTTTAGCAAGTGGCACTAGTGAGTATCCAACCTTGTGCATCTGATAAGGTACATTCTTTTATTTCAAACACAGCTCCACAATGTGTTTTATTTCTGAAGCTGGTTGTGACATTGATTCTTTTTCCCTAATTACTTCATGGGAGCAAATCTAATGGTGCTGACAGGTGCAGCTGTTATTCCTCCAAAGTCGTACGGCATACCTGGATGCAATTGCCCTCATGGAACATGGCACCAAAATTGACCTTCAGGGATATGAATAGATCCATTCAGTCAGATAATCCTGTAAGGAGAGGGAGGGAAGGAGTGAGATTTTATGATCTTTAGTATGCTAGTGTTCGCTCTGCTTTTAATACGACATACATGATACTAGCATCTGTAATTCTATACAGCATTGTTATATTGTGAACTGAACTGAAAATACATGACAAAATACGCTTATTCCTCAGTATATGTGATCAGCAGAAAGATAGCATGCTTGTAGTACCAATAAGTGATACCAATAAGGAAGATTGAATGACATTGCATAATCCAGTATGTTAGGATATTCAGCCTTATATTGGGTTGACAATATATATGAGCCTATGTTCTTAAAGAGTCCATGTAGCATTAAGAACTATGTGTTGAATTCTGATTGGCTGTGATTCTCAGCTCTACCATAAAGCAAGCTCAGAATCACAGTCCATTCCCTTTGATTCCTGAGCTTACTGATTGCCACTGGAGGAGCTGAAGCTGAAGAAAGAAGAAGTATTTGTTTTGCATCACTGTAAGATAACTCTGTGTTTGGTGAAGGACTGTTATTGTTTGAGAAGTTAGTTTCACTGGTCGGAAGAAGTATTTTAGTTGCTACAAAGTAAAGACTATTTATTTTCTTACTATCACTGTTTTAGAGTTTGTGGTTTGTTGTTTGTGATTAAAGCAACGTATCTCTTTACTGTCCGGTGTATTACACTATTCCGCATTTATTTCTAAACACTGGTTACGGGACCAGAGTTGTAACACTGGTTCTGAACCCAGAGTTGCTAACACAGTCCTGTGTAATCCACTTGGGGAGGAAAATTAAAAAGTGCAGTATTAAAAAAAATCAAGGAGCTTGTTATTTGTTTACTCATGAAGATGTTTTTTCCCCAATTAAAAATACTTCAATCCAGCCATGCTGGATGTGAATAAAAGGTAAAGGAGCCTCTACGGATTGATCAGTTGCAATAAATGATCAAAGGGTTCTGGATTTATTATTTAATACAGTAATAGTGACAAAAGGATTCCTTACTTTCTAAATTACTCTGTTAGAATCTTTAATAGTATCATTCTATATAGAGTTGTTCTGAGCTTAGCCAAACAAACTATTATGATTGTTATTGCAGACACTATTTCATTGCTTATCTTTTTTGTTTGTTTCAGAGTTGCCACACTTAACAATATTAACATTCATGATCATTTACATGAATTATGTTTGTACACTGCCTGACAACATGGCTGATATGTGTACTACAGAAGGAACTCATGTTTTTCTCTCCATTAATATATAAATACAAGTTAATGAGAGAGGGGAACATTATCTTAATCAGTTTTCTGAGATGTTAATTTTGGCTTATTGTCTTTAAACATAGGTGTTGAGATATTGTGCCATGTAAAAATAATGTACTTTAGTAGGGAACGCAGCAGAATAAGTGCATCCTGGTGTTCATCTATTATTCAGTTTATAAATAAACACACCCCTCTGCTGTTCTCTGGAGAGTTTGAGAAAGCCTGATGATTAAAGGCAAAGGAAGAGAGATCTGCAGATAAACAGGCTTAATAAAAGGCTGGGACTAATGGAGAAGGATACGAAAGAGCAGGGACAAAAATACATTAAGAACCAGTGCCTAAAACTTTATGGTGTTTTTCACTATGGTATAACATATAAATCAAGAATAGGCGCCTGATACCACAAAGGTCAGGAGTTATGGAGGCTTTCCTGTGCCCAGTTCTCACTGCGCTGTAAATTGGCATCTAAACTATTTTTTGTTTTTCAGAAAGAAGGATGGAAAGATGGGATAATTAAGTATTATGTTCTTCCATTAAGAAAAAAAGAACACAAACCAAACATTGATGGCAGATGGAATAAAACAGTGTCCCTCAGCTTCTTGGGCCCAAGAACAAAATTAGGGTTCAGGTGGATATTGGATCTATTCAAATGTACTAGCAGCTAAACGAATACCTTGTCTGTAAGTAAAGGAAAGATGTTGGCAGATTTCTCTGTGGCCACCACATTTAATTAGTTGGAAAAAAGCAAATCACTAGAAGACTTTCGGATGAAGGTTCAGAGAGAATACCACCTTCAATATATCTTTGTGGAGGTAAACTTCCATTTGTCATCCAAGACTGTACATTGAAATAGGTTAAATGTTATCCCATTTCAAGAATCATTTGAAAAAGAAAAGGCATTGAAGAAATATACCATCCTAAATACCTATGTGCTATTGAGATTTGTAATTGATGTATTAATATAAAGGAAAATAAAGATGTTTATTAATGCATGTTTCATTTTAATATTTTATTTTTAAAATGTTTTTAAAGGAACAGTAATAGATTTAATACAAAATATTGCTCAGTTATGTATGGTCCAAATATGGCTAAGAAACATTGGAATGAAGAATCAGGATGGCATCTAATGTTAGCATTTTTTTTTATCATGAGGAGAGTAACACTCTCCACCCATTATTAGAAGTGAAGCAAACCATTTACAGGTTTACAACCTTAGTAAAACCTAGGCTACAGGCCAATGTGCCTTTCAAAGAGCTTTACATCTATTTTATATGTGTTATAGGCATTTCCTATCTCCTCAAGCTGACCAGCTTTGCTCACTAGGTAGATGTTGTTTTTTTCTTTGTTATTTATTTAACTGTATTTCTAATATGTCCTGCCCCAAATGATTCTAGAAGGGGTGGGTTGCTCCCGGTGTTATTGCCAGTTCAGTGTGTGCAAAAATAGGTCTGTGCAGGTGCAAAATGTAAAAAAAGAAAAGAAAAAAATAAATTTGTGCAATTACAATTGTTCTGCGCATGCACAGAAATAAAAAGCAAGATGGCGGCCACATAGGAGAACTAGTTCGGGGGCATGGCAAGCTTGCATCCCAGTGACTCAGGCCGCCAAACCGCAACTGGTTCGGCCGAAATGGTTTGAACCGGTAGGAACCCATCTCTGGATTTTAGACAGCATACAACAGCAGGAACAAAATTCAGGAACATGAATGATAACAAAATCCAGTAGCTAAAGTCATACTCAATCACCTAAAATGGAGATGAAGGCTTGTTGAAATGGTACGTGTTTGCAGAACAGGGTAATGGGATGCGGGACACATTCCTCTGGAGGCAGTGGGGATTAGTACCAAGAAGTTATTATCTCATTTAGACATGCACTTCTTACAAAAGGAGGATTCTCAAGAGGTTCTCCCTCTTCAGCAGCCCCCAATCTTTTGGGCACCAGGGACCGGTTCCATGCAGAGAGGTTTTTCTGCAGATTGGAGGGAGTGGGGGTTCGCATGCTTCCTGCATATTGCTTGTTTGTGCAGCCCAGTTTTTGGCATGCTGCAGCCTGGTGCTAGTCCATTGACCAGGGGTTGGAGAACTCTGCGCTAGATGACTGGAACAACAGATTTAATTATGGCAAGGCATTGTTCTATGTATCCCAAAACAGCAAAATAGTTACCGACATTTTGAATTTGGCCTGGAAGTCTAATGGCAATCAATGCAGTGACTTTAAAATTGGTGTTACTCTATACTAGCAAGGATTGTTTGCTGGTATGCTTTTTTTTTACAAGGTTTATATGCTAATATAGTACAAAGTACTAAATAAACAAAGTAGGGCTCATTTGTTTTGTTTAACACCTTTCATATTTTATATGGGAATGCTGCATTTAAAATAATATCATTGCAGAAATGGGCAACATCATTAAGGCACCTATGTCAAGAGAATCCAGTAAACTCCTTATGCAGGTTTCTTCTGCTGTTGCAAGAAGTAGCTGAATAATTTTGTGCAATATTTCCACACATAAACCTTAGTTAAAGCTAACTCAAGAGGAACTTGCTTAAGATTCCGCAGGATGTAAAGCTTAGCGTTTTGTGCCAAGACTGGTGAAGTTGACGTTCAGATCCAAACTGAACTTCACCTAGCAAAATTTGCTTCCACAACCCAGTTATTGGGAGAATTAAATAAATGGGGATTTTCACTGTCTTGGGTTTTGAGCAGAAAGGTGGGATAAAATTGTATAGTTTTTACTAAATGACAGTCAGTGAAGCTAGATACAGATCATGAAAGAGAATTATGTATCAGAAACAGTAATATTTCTGGAATGCTTTCTTCATTTTATTTGCTGGACCCAAAACAACAGGGAGTAATGTTTGGGGTTCAAGCTTAAAAATATGTATAATCTGTTAGATCAGACAAAGGATTCCGACTCAGGCATGGTCAAAACAACAGGAACGTTTATTCACACTATTTACAACACACACAAGATTCAACTGGCAAGGTTTCTTCTCTGGCAACCTCTTATATAGAGTTACCAGGCAGGAAACTCCTAGCAATGCACTTGCAACATTGTAACTCCTTTCCAGACAGATTCCAACAGCTTGTCTCTGTTAATCACTGCAGCTGCTGGCTCAGCTCCGGAATGCGGTGACTCATAGGTTACCAGACGAGCTGTCTGGGACATAGGCTTGGGGACTCAACACTCCTTCCCCCATAGTCAGTGCGCATGTGTCTAGGTTCTCTGTCCAACACAGTACATGCGCACGTGTAGTCGTTCAGATAGGCGGGGCGGTGTCGGGTCCGCCCTGACCGCCTTAGTTCTTGAGGAGGCTCCTCCCTGTGGGACACGGAGCCTTCGCCTACGTCATCGCGGCCTGCCCTCGGAGGTGGAGTCGCCGTAGGCGGCAATGGCGACCCTAGCAAGTCCGGGTGAGGGGGCGTGGCGACCGGGCTTGAGGTAGTTGGCATTTGCTGGCAAGTATTATTCTGGTAGGGTGGTTCCCCGATGGGCGAGGCCCCCAGCTGAGAGTCAGATTGGGCTGTGAGGTCCTGGCGGTCTCCCCGTGCTGTTCCCGCCGATACGAGGTCTGGACCGGCTAGGGACTCCGGGGTTCCAAACAACTGCTCGGCTTGAGCAGAGAACAACGGCCCAACGGGGGCCAACGGGCAGGAACGGCCTGGCGTGGTGACTGCTGTTTCGGGCAGGCGGCGCCTCAGTTGATCCAGGTGGCGCCACCACTCGGATCCATCCTGAAGGCCGACTCTGTAAGAACAGGGTCCGGTTACGTCCAAAATGGTTGCGGCAATCCATCGCGGCTCCCCTGAAAAGTTCCTTGCCCAAACCAGGTCCCCAATTTCAAATAAACGAGGAGTGGGAATCTGCAGGTTGCCCCTCTGCAACCCGTCGTAATCGGGGTGCAGTCTGTCCAGAGTGGTCCGCAAGCGTCGGCCCATCAAGAGCTCCGCGGGGCTTTTCCCTGTGGCTGGGCAAGGTGTGACATGCTGTCCCAAAAGGTACGTGGCCACCCTTGCCTGCCAGTCCCCTTTATCCAAACGGGCCAAGGCTTCCTTGGCTGAGCGCACGGCTCGTTCCGCGCGTCCATTAGACGCCGGGTGATAAGGGGCGACCGGCGCGTGGCGGATCCCTTGGGTGGCCAGAAAGTCCAAGAAGGTGGAGGATTGAAATTGGGGTCCGTTGTCGGACACAACGACGTCCGGCAACCCGTGGGTCGTGAACAGACGGCGCAAGGCACGCACCGTGCTCTCCGCTGTGGTGGAAGCCATGAGAATCACCTCCACCCAGCGTGAGAACGCATCCACCACCACGAGGAAATTCTGGCCATGGAAGGGACCCGCGAAATCCAAGTGGAGCCTGGACCATGGGCACCTGGGGGCGTCCCACTCCCTCGGCGGGGAGACCGGCGGGGCCGGCCGGGACGATTGGCAGGAGGAGCAGGCGGCCACCCATTCCGCCACTTCAGCGTCCATGCCGGGCCACCAGACATAGCTCCGGGCCAATGCCTTCATACGGACGATGCCTGGGTGGTTGGCATGGAGCGACTGAAGAACCATGTGCCGGAGAGGGGAAGGAACGATGACCCGATCTCCCCAACACAAGCACCCGCAATGGAGCGAGAGCTCCAGCTGGCGTGACTTGTAAGGCCGAAAGTTTTCAGCCACACTGCCCGAAGGCCAGCCCCTCAGCACCCATCGGCAGACCTGGGCGAGGACGGGGTCTGCGCGGGTGTGAGCGGCAACGGCAGAAGAGGACAGGGGCAAGTCCGACTCCGCGACCATCAGGACAGAGAGAGCAGGCACAGGGGCCGGATCCGGCCCCGGGAGAGGGCAGCGGCTTAGGGCATCAGCATGCCCTATCTGCTTGCCAGGACGGTATAGCAGCGTATAGTCATACGCTGCCAGGAATTCCGTCCAGCGGGTCATCCTGGGCGACAGGATGGGGGGTGTCGGACGGTCACCGGCCAATAGCCCAAGGAGCGGCTTATGGTCCGTGACAACAGAAAAGGTCCGCCCATAGAGGTAATTGTGGAACTTCTTAATCCCGGACACTACAGCCAAAGCCTCCTTGTCGATTTGGCTGTAGTTTCTCTCCGTTTGAGACATTGTCCGGGAGTAAAAAGCAATGGGGGCTTCCGAGCCGTCTGGAAAGACGTGGCTAAGGACAGCCCCCAGGTCAAAAGGGGAGGCATCGCACGCAAGCGTCAGAGGAAGCCTGTCATGGTACTGGACTAGTACCGCATCTGACGTGAGCATGGCTTTGACAGCCGCGAACGCGTGTGCTTCGCGGCTGCCCCAGTGCCAGGCCGCGGATCGGTCGAGCAACCGATGCAGCGGCTCGGCTAGCGATGCCTTATGGGGAATAAACGGCGCGTAGAAATTCAAAAGGCCGAGGAATGCCTGCAGCTCCGTTTTGGAGGCAGGAGTGGGGGCCTTTTGGATGGCCTCGACCTTGGAGGGGGTTGGGTGAATTCCTTGGGCGTCAATCATGAAACCCAGGAATTCCACCCTAGGCGCAGCAAACGTACATTTGCTGCGTTTCAACTTTAAACCCGCGCCCCTGAAAACTCTGAGGACCTTCCGTAACGTTTTGGCGAGTTCTGATATGCTGGAAGCAGCAATCAGGACGTCGTCAAAATACGGTACAACGCCAGGGAGTCCATGGAGCAGTCGCTCCATGAGGCTCTGGAAGATCCCCGGGGCTACGGACACGCCGAATTGGAGACGGCGACAGCGGAAAGCCCCACGGTGGGTCACGATGGTCTGCGCTTCTGCAGCCTCGTCATCCACCGGGAGCTGTTGGTAGGCCTGCGCCATATCCAGTTTCGCGAACACTCGACCTCGTCCCAATGAGTGGAGTAGGTCTTGCACCACCGGAACCGGGTATGGGTTCGCCTGAAGCCCGAGGTTGATCGTCGACTTATAGTCGGCGCAGATCCTCACGGACCCGTCGGGCTTAATGGGGACCACAATTGGGGTCTCCCATTTCGCCTGATCGACGGGTTCGAGCACGCCCTGCGCCACCAATCGATCCAATTCCGCTTCAACCTTGGGCTTCAGCGCGAATGGCAGCCTGCGGGCCTTCAAGCGGACTGGAGCAACCTGGGGGTCCAAATTTAGGGAAACTGGAGTGCCTTTGTACTTTCCTAAGCTGCCATCAAAGACGTCGTTGAACTCTCTGATTACTTCGTCTACCGGAGAACTGGCTGGCACGCTGTGTACTCCTTGGACTGACAGTCCCAAGGCTGGAAACCAGTCCAATCCGATCAAGGCAGCTAGGGGTTTGGCCACTACCAGGATGGGAAGGGATCCGTGGAAGGGGCCGTAGTCTACTCTCACTCTGTGCAGACCTAGAATGGGAATTTGTGAGCCCTGGTAATCTTTCAGGATCGTCGCTGTGGGGCCGAGATCCCGCTTCCTGAGCTTGGGGCAAAGCTTAACTAAATGCGCCCAGGACATGAGTGATCTAGAGGACCCTGAATCTATTTCCATTTTTACCCCCACCCCCTCTAAGCAAACCACTGTTGACAGTCTCCTACTCTCTGCCTGGTCGTAGCTTAGAGCTGGGGGCATCTCCGCCAGCGCGAAGCAGTCGGTCGGCTGTGGCTGGTAGCGTCCTGAACACTTCTGCGACCCTCGTTGTCCTGGTGGAACGGTTCTGGAGGCGGCAGCTGGCGTTGTCGCTGGAGTGGCAGCACGGCACACAGCTGCTAGGTGTCCTTTCCTGCCACATCTGCGGCACACCGATGCCTTGAATGGGCACTCTGGTCTCTGGTGGGCCCTTCCGCAGCCTAGGCAGTTCCCGGACTTCTGCTGCGGTGTGAATGCGCGATTCAGCACGCGCCCGGTCACCCTCATGCAGTCCCCACGGTCTTCCTCCTCCAGCTCATCCAGCGCCGCTATTTCGTCTACCAGACACGCTCGCGGAGTGGGGAAAAGAGGAGGGCGCGCGCGGCCCATGTCGGATGTGGAGATCTCCGACAATTCTGTCGCGCGTGCTTCTTCCACCGCTTGCTCGAGAGTCAGGACAGTTTTTGAAAGCAAGCGGCGCTTTAGGCGGATGTCTCTTACGCCGCATACAAACTGCTCCAGTAGGGATTCCTCCAGGAAGCCAGCAGGGAACTCGCAGGGGATTGCGGTCGCTCTCAATTTCTGCAGGAATTCGGCTACCGACTGTTGCGGCTGTTGCACACATTGCCTGAATGCATAGCGATGCGCTATGCGGGAAGGTGCCGGCGCGTAGTGTGCTCTCAGGCGGCCCAGGAGATCGTCCCACGGCACTTCGTGCACCGCTGCGGGTGCTGCTATGGTTCGGGCGGTAGCAAACAATTCAGGGCCGCCGCACTGGAGGAATAGGCTCAGTTTCCTGGCAGGCGCGAGTTCGCCGTAGTCGCTGGCTATCAAGAAGCACTCGAACCGGGCTAAGAAGGAAGCCCATTGTTCCTTCATCGGGTCGAACGGTGCAAACGGAGGCATTGTCGCCGTAGCCATGGTGAGGCTGTGCGTTGCGCTGCGCTCTGTTGTTGAAGTATTCGTTACCCGTTGCGTTCTAAGGCCACGGCCTGAATCCCACCTTCGTCGCCAGTGTTAGATCAGACAAAGGATTCCGACTCAGGCATGGTCAAAACAACAGGAACGTTTATTCACACTATTTACAACACACACAAGATTCAACTGGCAAGGTTTCTTCTCTGGCAACCTCTTATATAGAGTTACCAGGCAGGAAACTCCTAGCAATGCACTTGCAACATTGTAACTCCTTTCCAGACAGATTCCAGACAGCTTGTCTCTGTTAATCACTGCAGCTGCTGGCTCAGCTCCGGAATGCGGTGACTCATAGGTTACCAGACGAGCTGTCTGGGACATAGGCTTGGGGACTCAACATAATCCCAGAAACATCTACGGCTCTACAAGTCCAGTGACAATTATGTATTTTAAAATAAACAAAACAAACAATAAACTATTTTTCCTTGTGAGTCTTTCAAATCATTTATCTATTGCATGCCAAAACGTTAGCATGCAATATATCATCCAAAACATTAACCTCCATATTGCAGTTTAGGGAATTGCTGGAACAGGTAAAACGTAAGGACTCAACCAGAGGCAACATTATGGAGGTGGGAGTGGAAACCAGCAGCCACCAAGATTTTATTCTATTGTCTTATGCTATTATATCAGTCTTCCTCAGGGGTGAAATCCAGCAGGTTCTGGAGAACCAGTAGAGGAAATTTTGAGTAGTTCAAAGAACCAGCAAATACCACCTCTGGCTGGCCTGAGAGTGGGGTGGGAATGGAGATTTTGCAATATCCTTCTCCCAGAACTGGGGAGGAAATGAGGATTTTGCAATATCCTTCTCCCAGGAGTGAAGAGGGAATGGAGATTTTGCAGTATCCTTCCTCTGCCACACCCACCAAGCCACACCCACAGAACTGGTAGTAAAAAAAATTGAATTTCATCACTGGTCTTCCTCTACCTGATGCCCAGATATCCTCTCCTCCACCTTATTGGCCTTCTGAAAAGCCTCCTGTAAGCTGTTTAGGAAGCATTTAAGAATGCGAAGGATTAGGCTATTCCCTCCCCCTATTCTCCTATGAGTGATAGTACATTCATGGTATTTTAATTAGTTAGATATTTCCTGTAGGATTTCATATTTTTAACTCTGTGTTTGATAATTTGTAAACCATTCAAATTCTTCGAGAATGCAAATATAGACCTACTTCCTTACCTAGAGCAAAGGAAAATTGTTGTGCTCATCTGCATGTTTCCTTCTTTTGTGGTCTAGTTACTCAATTTCTATATTTCTTCATAACCTTTAAAAAATATTCATACTGAGAGAGGGAAGCAACTTAACTGTATAGTACATATTTTAAAAGGAAGTGAGAACCCAGAATATAGATTGTCCTCAATTTACAATCACGTTTGGGACTGAGACATTTGCTGCTAAGCAGTGCAGTCGTTCCGTGAGTGGTTCCCAATTTTTACGATCTTTTTTTACCATCGTTATTAAGTGAATCACCATGGTCATGAAATGAATCATGTGGTCATTAAGTGAATCCAGTTCCTCCCACTGACTTTGCTTACCATAAGGCCCCTGGGAAGGTTGCAAATGGGGATCACATGATCCTGAGACACCCCCCAACGGTTGTAAATTCTTGCCGGTTGCCAAGTGCCTGAATTTTGTTGATGTGACAGGGTTGATTCAACAGGACTTGTCATAAGCCTCTTTTTTCAGCGCTGTCATAACTTTGAAAGGTTGTTAAACAAATAAGTTGAGGGCTACCTGTAAGCTGAATAACCAATGATACATTGAATAGGCGTTTTTTTTTAAATATAGCTGCACAGATTCCATGTAAGTCCACATTACAAATGGTATTTTTTTCTTTTTTTCATATAATATATTATAATATATACATATACATATACATATATTCTCTTAATATGTGTATTTAAGCATTTTGTTCTTAACATTCTCTTTAAGAAGAATCCACATGAATGCCCACACATTTGTTGTTGTGGCTGAATTTTGGCAGGGTAATCCTGGAGTGTTTTGAGGAAATCAAAAGTGGGACAGAGGAGTCTACATTTAGTCCGTTAATCACATGTTCACCATGCCAGTATGTAGAGCATTTCCTGTTATTAAAAAAGTGGGGTGTAGTTCCTTTAACAGCTACAGTCACATCTGCTCTCCAACTGGAACTGTGAGAATGGCAAGAGAAATGGTTTTGTTATTATGGGAATGTTATTATCATGTTCATCTTTGAACGCTTTACTTCTGTCAGAGGGGAATTGAGAAAAAGACTGATAGAAGAAAGAAAAAAAGAAAAGAAAGAAAGAAAGAAAGAAAGAAAGAAAGAGAAAGTAAGAAGGGAAGGAAGGAATTTTAATAAAAAGAATGCATTTCTCCAGACTTCAGTATGGAAATGGTTTTGTTACTATGGGAATGTTATTATCATGGTCATCTTTGAACGCTTTACTTCTGTCAGAGGGGAATTGAGAAAAAGACTGATAGAAAGAAAAGAAAGAAAGAAAAGAAAAGAAAGAAAGAAAGAAAGAGAAAGTAAGAAGGGAAGGAAGGAATTTTAATAAAAAGAATGCATTTCTCCAGACTTCAGTATGAGAACCTTCAGATTTTCAGGGTAAAATTGGAGATCCAGCAATGCATGACTGTTTGACTGAGGCTTAAGCAAGATATTGCTTTTTTCTGCAGATCCCCAAAATGACAGTAAATTTTTTAAAAAAATTATATTACCATGCCATCTAAGTGTGGAATTGGGGATGCTATCAAAAGACAGTCCCAGTCACCTTTGTTAAATATTCCCTTTCAGTTTACAAGCCTCGAGTTATTATAATCAATGGACCTTATGTTTGGCTCAGCACAGGGGATTATGTTTGTTCTGGCTATTTTTTTAGGCAAATAGCAAAGGCTGTACATTGGTTGGGTACAAATACAGCACTGCACTTTTACACCACAAAAATCTAAATGCTGCTAGAGAAGAAGCTCTGTCATTTATACACCACTTATATTAGAACTGTGCCACTCAATTTATTCTGTAGTCTGGAACTGATGTTCCATGTCTATCATCACCTGGTCTCACCACTGCCAGGATATAGATTTGCTAGTCCAATTTGGGAGGAGTTCCTTTACTGATGTGAGCATTTCATTCCGCACATCCAACCAAGGCATTTTATACAAGCAAATTTTATTTGTTTGTTTGTTTATAAAATTTGTAGGCCACCCATCTTACCTAGTTTGGATACTCTTTTTCCTTGTGATTGATTTTTGTGACACCGCTCAAATCAGGATCTCAAGGCTGAGGATATTGAGTAGGGACAGGATGAGCAAAACAGAGGTGGGTTCCTACTGGTTTGGACTGGTTTGGGCGAATGGTAGTAACTCGGCCAGCCACACCCACGAACCAGTTCTATTGGTTTTTGTTTCTGTGCATGCGCAGAAGCAATTTTTTTACTACTGCACATGCACTCATATTGTGCATCAAGTGCGCGCGAGCAAAGCACATCCCTGAGCGAACTGCCTGTAACAAAAGCCGGAACCCACCCCTGGAGCAGAAGCTGTCCATCCTGTTTCAGGATAATAAGAAATGATGCTCAATTGCCCAGAGTCATTCTGAGGCTTTGACCGAGGCAGAGCATTACCCCTTAATACATTTAAAAAACAACAGCTCTGTCATTCAGAAACATGTATCTTCAGTTGCTTCTTCTAAGAGATGATTTATATCTGGCCAATATGGAATGGACATTTAGCTCCAGCAATTCTGCCTGTCTTCCTGGCCTGTTTCTTCCAGTTGTTTAGAACAGAAAGTTAACAAAACAGATTCTTATTTTTCCATCATTCCTTCCCCATTCTTTTCTTTTTGTTATGTGTTATTATTTTTAACTTCCAAACTGAAGGACTATCGTTCTACTAACCTTAGTGAACCATTCTGGGAATTGTTTTGTTTAAAGGACAGGCTAACTAAACTGATGTAAAGAAAGAAGTTGAACTTGCCTCCTTTCTAAGCCTTAGAAGCATAATCTTCTAGCTTATAAGCTTTTCTGAATGTGTCTAACAGACTATAAGGTCAATCTTGTTTAAGACTAAAAATACAGATATTTTTAGAATAGTGGAACCACTATTAGAAGTTATCTTTAATGCAGAACTAGGCAGTTTTCCTCTTAGGAATCACAAGATTGCATGAAAAGAGAACCAAAGCCAACCAAAAGAGGGATCTGAATCCAAAATGGCCAAGGACCTCTAATTTCTGATGTCACAGTGTTATTTTGCTGAAATCCTCTTTTTTTCTATTTTGCTTTCTGACATTTTCTATTCTCCACGTCACTTAGTAGAGTGCCAGGAAACAACAGTTTAACTGAAACTTCCTCAGAGAATTTTGAATTAAGACAAGGTATATAAGCTCTCTTGTGTAACAATGGTGTAACTGTTATATTGCATCCAAAAATAATCATCTGGAAATTCTCTTGTTATTATAATATAGATATTTATAATTATAATACATTCCTTTAGTTATAATATAGATATTTCTATCAGATTATAGCGGCTACAGCAGGGGTGGGATTCAGCTGGTTCAGACTGGTTTGAGTGAACCGGTAGTTCCGACAATCAGCTGAGAGCGAACTGGTTTGCTATGACGATCAGGTTGGCCCGCTCACTCGCCTGCCCTTGCGCTATACTTACCTATATAATAATAATAATAATAATAATAATAATAATAATAATAATAATAATAATAATAATAATAATAATTTTATTTTTATAAACCGCATCCTCTCCCGACGGGGACTCAGAGCGGTGTACAGGGAAAAAATTAAAACGCATAAAATACATATACAATAAATACATTAAGTTAAAAACCAAATTAAACTCAATTCAATTGTCCCTGCACTAAAATTCCCATTAATTAAAACTAATAATCCCAAACCCTAAAGGTAGAGACTAACCTAGGCCGGCCAAACGGAAAAAGTGTGTTTTTAATTTCTGACGGAAGGAGCGGAGGTCCGTGGTTGTTCTAATGTCGGGGGGAAGGTCGTTCCAGAGGGCTGGGCCCGCCACAGAGAAGGCCCTTCCCCTGGGCGTCGCCTGCTGACAAAGTCTAGTGGACGGCACCCGGAGAAGTCCCTCTCTGTGGGAGCGAATCGGCCGTGAGTATGTATGGGGCAGGATCCGATCCTGCAGATAGCTAGGTCCCGAGCCATGGAGCGCTTTGAAGATGATAACTAGCACCTTGAAGCGCACCCGAAAGACGACAGGCAGCCAGTGCAGCTCGCGCAAGAGCGGTGTTATGTGGGTATACCTTGCGGTCCCCATTATTGCTCGCGCGGCTGCATTCTGGACCAGCTGAAGTCTTCGGGTGCACCTCAAGGGGAGCCCCATGTAGAGAGAGTTACAAATATCCTCTGAGCTGATTAGTGCGGTAGAGAGAATTGCTGCACCTCAGCTATGTTACTCCCCAAGAACTAATGTGGAAGGTAAGCTTTGGAAAAACTGTGTACACGTGTGTAGCATGCATCAGCAACTGAGCCCCCACGCATGAAACGTGATCACCAAACTGGTTGTTAAACTGGCAGGATCCCACCACTGGGATACAGTATTTGTAATTTCTCTCCAGTCTTATATATTTCATTCACATTTTGCTTAAGGTTCTCATACTATTATGTGGTTGTACTACCTCAGAGTGATAAATAACACAAAGCAATTGAACAGAACAACAGAATGGAGGAAGCTTCTTGGATGAGAATCGAAACATCTTCAAGGAAAAAACAACAAAAGTCCAGTTGCCTTTTGAAAAAGCACCTTTGCGACAAAGCAACAGTATAATAATAATAATAGTAATAAATTTTAATTTATAACCCTCTCTCTCTCCCCGAAGGGACTCGAGGCGGGGCACAGGGAATTTAAAATACATATAAAATCACAGCATAATACAATATAAAAAAGATTAAACTAATCCTGCGCTAAAAACCCATCATTTAAAACTAGAAATTAATCATAAAAACCCTAAACAGTTGACTATCCTAGGCCGGCCAAGCAGAAAAAGTGCGTTTTTAATTTTTGACGGAAGGAGCGGAGGTCCGTTGTTGTTCTAATTTCGGGGGGCAGGTCGTTCCAGAGGGTCGGGCCCGCCACAGAGAAAGCCCTTCCCGTGGGCGTCGCCCGCTGGCATAGCCTAGTGGATGGCACCCGGAGAAGTCCCTCTCTGTGGGAGCGAATCGGCCACAGGGATGTATGGGGCAGGATGCGATCCCGCAGATAGCTACGTCCCGTGCCATGGAGTGCTTTAAAGATGATGACCAACACCTTGAAGCGCACCCGTATATGTCTGGACATCAGATAATCTATTCTTTCACAATTGTATTGCCATCAGTGTACATTAAACAGTTTTGATTTATCTCAGCAAAGCAATTTGTGCAGTGAAAATGACTCGTGGGTCTCACTGAGAAATAGAAATAACCCAACATTAATTTTTCAATATACACTCTAACATTTGGGATTTGTTTATATTATTGTCAACTGCCCAAGAGCAGTTAATAATAAGTAACATATTATAGCACATTTCTCTGGTTTAGAAGCATCAAGCCAAAAAGCTCTTTTCTTCACTTGGCAACAAATTGAGAGCAAGTATATTAATGGCATGCCATGCCAACACAAGAGTGGGAAAGATATTGTTCTAAAATAAATATACTGTAAAATGTATTCACACATCCTGGATTGATTACCAGGAAAGCAAAGATATATGGGTGGATAATAAAAGATGCATTTCATGCCAGGACTGGTTGAGGGAGCATTTCCTCCACTCTTAAAATAAATATTTCATTGATTTTTATGATACAATCTGTCTTCAAATTTCATGTAATCCTGGAAAAATACTCTAAGGCATTACGAAGTGCCTCCAAATTTAACCACAAGATGATATCGGTCCAGTACACAATTTCCTGCTCTCACGATGTCAATAACATTAACAACCACAAGCTAACAATGCCAATAAAAATACAGATGATAATTCTCTTTTTCATCCTCTGACACTCAATGAAAGTTTAGGAATACCTTTATATGAGAAAGTACATAAGTGATTCTGGTAAAACGGGCAAACTTGATAATACTGCACAATATTAGAAATGATCTTTAAATATTGCAGATTAATCATGCAGATATATTATGATGCGGAAATAGGGAAAGATTAGCTCTCATTGTCTATTGTCTATTTGGCATCTACTGAAGCTGCTTTGTTTTGAATGTTATAGATAATTTAACTAGAGAATCACTTCAAGCTCATTTCAAATTAATTTGGGACACATGAGAATCCACACAGACATTGCAGGTATGTCAAAAATCCCTCCTTCATTTTGGATGCTTCTCATGGTAAGGACTGGTAAGAGCTCTTTAGAAGGCCAGATCCTGAAGATGAAACTCAAATACTTTGGCCACCTAATGAGAAGAAAGTACTCACTGGAGAAGAGCCTAATGCTGGGAAAGATTGAGGGCAAAAGAAGAAGAGGATGACAGAGAATGAGGTAGCTGAATGGAGTCACTGAGTCAGTCAGCGTGAGCTTAAATGGACTCCAGAGGATGGTAGAGGACAGGAAGGCCTGGAGAAATATTGTCCATGGGTTCATGATGGATCGGACATTGTACAATCAGCTTTAATTAGCTGATATTTCCATGCCTTCTAAGAGTGTTATTCGATAATGTGCAAAATCAGCTATCATTCAGTGGATTGTGGAAAATAGTTAAGAATCAAACGTTTTAAGTTGTGTGGAAATTGTTCAAGGTTTGTCTCTCAGAAATAGATTTGGTCTTCTCCTTGCATGCTTATGGCAAGGACCTTCTGAAGAACCCCAATACATACAAAGTAAAAGAAGTAAAGTCAGTTATATGTCTCCCTGGTTATTTCTCCCTGATTGCAGCCCCCACAAGTTGGAATATCTTGCCTATAGATTTTTAACTATAAAGTTAAAAGATGCACATATAAGATCAAAACTCTTAAAATCCCAAATTGGAAAAGCGCCTTCAAAGTCAGAACAAGATAGTATAGTTTGATCTTGAAATGTTTTTTGCATGCTTTCACAAACCAATTAAGGTATTCTATTTATATACCCTATATACTATATAGTGTATATACTGGTGCATATTGTTCTGAGCAGGATCACTGCTATTTTCAACAATGGTATAAACTGTTCAATCTAGACTGATGGCCCCATTTGATGGAAATTCGCTTTCTAAAATAAATGAATAAAATTATACATGGGCTAAACAAAACTTGTATGGAAGTCATGCACTTCCAGGATATTGCTGCGGCAGATATCCTTTGTCTGCCTGAATCCATGCTGAGATGGAGGGAAAGAATGCTGATCAAATTTGGTGATGACACTTTATCCTTAGAATCATAGATCTGGAAGGGACCTTGAAGGTGTTCTAGCCCAATCCTGTGCCCAAGGCAAGAGTCTTTACACCAATCCAGAGAAATGACTGCCCAATCTTTTCTTGAAAACAACTAGCGATGGAGTACACCCCCCACTCCAGAAGGCAAACTGTTCCATTGATTAATTGCTGTCTCTGTCAGAAAATTTCTCCTTAGTTCCAGAGCTTCTCCTTAGTTCTTTAGATTTTGCTTTAACAAGCTTTCGTCTGTTGCTTCTCCTCCTACCCTCAGGTGTTTTGGAGAATAAGTCAACTCCCTACTTCCTGGGACTGCCCCTCAAGTACTGGAAGACAGTTATCATGTCACTCCTAATCCTTCTCTTCATTAGGCCAGTTCCCTTAACCTAGTTCCCCAGATTATCATAAGGGTTAGTCTCCAGACCTCTTATCATCTTTATTGCTCTTCTCTGCACTCTTTCTAGGGGACTCAGGATCTTTTTTGAGTTAAGTGGGATAATTAATATTTTAGAAGATTTAAATAAAATTCAGAATGATTTCTGTAAGTCAGAGAAATATATTGAAGGTAGCTAATCAAAATTTAACAGAGACAAATGTAAATTTTGGCTTTAAAATGGAGGGGGGAAATACCTGGTTTGAAATGTCATTTGTAAAAAGGTTCTTGGAACAGCTATTAATCACAAAATACGTATGAGTCAGCAGTGTGATAAGAAAAAGAC
This sequence comes from Rhabdophis nuchalis, assembly GCA_039707465.1. NCBI lineage: Eukaryota > Metazoa > Chordata > Lepidosauria > Squamata > Natricidae > Rhabdophis > Rhabdophis nuchalis. The sequence continues at coordinate 63,810,629 of CM077645.1, forward strand.
ATGCTTCAAAAAGTATGGAGCTTTCAGATTGTGGGAAGTAATTGTACTAGTGGTGAAATTCAATTTTTTTTACTACTGGTTCTGTGGACGTGGCTTGGTGGGCGTGACAGGGGAAGGATACTGCAAAATCTCCATTCCCACCTCACTCTGGGGCCAGCCAGAGGTGGTATTTGACAGTTCTCTGAACTAATCAAAATTTCCACTACCGGTTCTCCAGAACCTGTCAGAACCTGCTGAATTTCACCCCTGAATTGCACCATTTTGTTCTGCCTGTTTAGAAAATACTTGCAGTACTGTATGCTGAGTTATGCTTACCTCATTTTAAAGAAGATTCAAAGAAACAGGAACAGGTTGGGAGAAAGATGAAGATTTTAGGGAACTAAAAACAAATTCCTACAAAAAGAGATTGAAAGACATGGTTAAATGTTAGTCTTCAGAAGAAAAGATTGGTAGGTAGGGGGAAGGGGAGTTAAATAACACTTTTCAAAGGCAGCTCTCCTGAAAATCTGAAAGGATACCAAACAAAAGAAGACCAAGATTTATTTTCTCTTGCTACGCAGTGCAGGACACCAAATAATGGATTTAAGTTATCAATGACAGACTGCAATTGAATGTTAGCAAAAACATCCTGATAATTAGAGCACTTCAGCAATGGAACCAATTATCCAAATGGTGTAAAGCTTCACAAATTTGGATGTGTTCAAATAGAGGTTGAACAGCATTGAGGAAGTTGTTGAATTCAAGGAACCTGTGATATCCAATATAGATCATCCTTGAACCTTCCCGCCCCCCCAAAAATGATAAAGTTTTATATTTGTTCTGCGCAGAGATTCTATTCTAAGCTGAGCAGACTTCTTATTTGCTGCTGCCAAAGATTTAAGCAGGTACAGCAGCAACAAAAGGTCAGAGGGTCACCGCTTGCAATTCCTCCTGCATTCTTGGGATTCTAAAAAGGTAAGAGCTGAGAGTAAGAATTCCCTTCCAGAGTAAACAATGTCTCAGCAAAGTACACCCTGGGTGATTGATTTTCCTTGTGCAAATGAGCTTTTAACTGCAAATGAAGATTCCTCTCAACAATGCTGAATTCTTGATTCAGGTCAAGATATACAGGTGCTTTTTTTCTTTTTGATATCAACAGAATCAGGGACTTAGCATAGTAGTTTAACTAAGCTCAAAGTATAAACAAGTGCTCGCGTTCGCAGTTCCTGCCAGCAAGCCAGATGTGCTCTTTTGCCGAATATTCCATTTCATTCAATCTGTTTTTCTTTCAGAGTCAGCATTCCAGTGCTGCTTAGCATGTTCATTCCACATCTAATTATTTTGTAATAATCCGCTCCCACTGCTTTGGGATTCTTTTACTTCTTTGGAATTCTTTGGTCACCCCCCCCCCCCATATAAATCTTATTACCGTAAGTTCATTATGCATTGATCGAAGAATCAAGGCCAATAGAAATATCAACATGCTAATTTTGCTATTAGTATGTAAGACTAAGACTACCCACCTGGGGCTGTGAAAATCCAGATAACTACTAGATGGTAGCATCTACAGCAGTGGTAGTCAACCTGGTCCCTACCGCCCACTAGTGGGCGTTCCAGTTTTCATGGTGGGCGGTAGGGGTTTTGTCCGATACTGAAGCACTTTCCTTTTTTAATGTAATTGACTTCCCTACTTTTTAAATCACCATTACTGTGGAACCGATGGGCGGTTAGAAAATTTTACTACTATCAGAGATACAAAAGTGGGCGGTAGGTATAAAAAGGTTGACTGCCCCTGATCTACAGCTTCTTCTACTGTATAGAAGCTCTAATATTTTTCTGCCATCTAGTGGTTGTCTGGGTTTTTGCAGCCTAGAGAACGTAGCTCTTGTAGTAAAACAATTGTTCAAAGCATCTCTACTAGCGTAGCTTCCTTTGACAATAAGGGGATGGGTTCACACTATCATAGACCTATTATTACCAATCATCGAGTCTTTGTTTCCATGAATCTATCCTATGTACTCAAGAGTTTTTGAGAGCAGAAGTAACTGGGAAATTCTGCTCATGATAATCCTTGATTTGTTTTAGTCATGACTTGTTGAACAAAATCCAATGAGCTCTAGGAAGTTAGCCCCCACCCCTCTCCTAGAAGAATGAAATATCCTAGGAAATATTAAAAAGGCAGAATATTATATTTCCCTGGGTGAGAAATGGAGAAACATGTTTTTAGGCAGGAAACAGACTCACTCTTAAAGCCTCCCCCCTTTGTCAATGTGTCATTAAGGCCTGGGCCAGTCTATTCTACATAACAAAGGTAGGATTAGCCCTCTATCTATCTCACCACATGGCACCTGGGAAGATTATATCAGCCAGGCTCAAAGAAGCCTACAAAGTTAGCTAAGACACCCCCCCCCCCCGCTGCCCCCTGCCAGTCTGACAACCGATCCAAATACATTTCTTACACCGGAACAGGAAGTTCTAAGATAGGGCCCAGGAGAGGGCATAAAACGCAGGCACTCACAGCATCTCAGTCCTTTTTCTCCTTCACCCAACCTCTTGAAGCGTGTGATTCCCCTTTTCACCTAGGAGCTCAAAGGCATGTGACCCTGTTCACCATTAAACCATCTTTCCAAACATGTTTCCAGTGTCTTTTCCCCCATTTGGGACTGAACCCAGATGGAAATTTCTTTCAACAGAACTATATACTATGGCTTTGTGCAATGTTTGAATTTTTCTACTGAACGCCCCTAATATTTCAAGGCTTTATGATTATATTAATTCAGATCATTGATCTATTACATGTGTGCATAAAAAATCTGGTTTCCCTACAAACAGTTACATTACACAATTGGCCTCCAATGGGACAAAGGTCCATCCTTTTCAGATGTGCACATCCCACACCTTCTGTTCTGGAATTTGTGAATAAACCTTGAAGTTGACAATGTAAGTTGCCAGTTGCTCTTCTCTTCTCTTCTCTTCTCTTCTCTTCTCTTCTCTTCTCTTCTCTTCTCTTCTCTTCTCTTCTCAGCTCAAAAAGCAATAACAAGGCCATTCCTTGTTAGCTGAAAGGACACTCTGCTTGTAGGATTCAAGGCACCAGTTCACAATTTTCAAGCAGAACTTCTTGTAGCAAAAAGAGAGTTGCCAGGATATTAGCTCTGAGTACTCCAGCGAGTAGAAAGAAGCAGATTCCTCTCACTTAGCCTGACTATTTCTTTTCTTTTTGATTTGATCGCTCACTCACTTCTTTCTGACTCCCTGAACGGCCTCTTACAGCCATATTATTTCTCCTACAGAACGTCTCTGGGCCTTTTCCCACTGCTGGGTTAAAGTGCTATCTACTCATTCCTGAGTTGTCAGAAAACTATCCCAGCATGAAATGTGCTACTTCCATTGTCGATTGCTGCTCTGCCTTAATTACATCTGTTCCAAATCACTGCAAGATGATGCTGTTCTGGAAATGAAAGTTCAGCATGGATAGGCAGAGCAATTGGCTGTGTCCTCTGATAGTGCTACTATAGAGTACTGTAACTGGAATGTAAAAAATCCAGAGAACTAGATACTGCAGAATGATATAGAAAATTCAGGTGGTTGGCTGCCATCTGGAGGTCATTCGGAATTTTCCAACCTATCCAGGTAGTCCTCAACTTACTTGGTTGCTTGTTTGAAGAATTAGCAGTCTGGTACTTACTTGATTAACAGATTAACAGAGTTGGAAGGGACCTTGCAGGTCATCTAGTCCAACCCCCTGCCCAAGCAGGAGACCCTACATCTGCCTCTACCTAGGATTGAACTCACATGTGTGAGGTGCTTGTTCTGATGGATCATAAATGTCTCCTACATTTCCTGGTAGATAGGTTGGCTAGAGAAGCTTCAAGGCTGGGAGAGGAAGGTACTGAAAATGCTTTGGTGGTGAGAAAAAAGGCCTGCTACAGATGAGTATGTGGATGCAGGACCTGGTAGGGCCTGATCTGCCCTTATTTTACATCTTGTCTCTTCAGACAAGAAATTGCAGCAGCGATGAGGAATTTCCTGTCCACTCTCTTATTTATCTTCTCCTTTCAAAACTAAAGTATACAAGCTCACCATTATGATGTACCACACACCACACTCTGTTGTGGCCCAGCCGGCTCCGGATGAGCTGCTGATGGACTCCTCTAGTGAGGAGTCCTATGAGTCTGCTCTGGAGGAGGAGGGCGACCTTGAGAGAGCAGAGAGCCCAGCTGGTCATCAGGAGGCACCTGGGTCTTGGAGCAGTGGGGAGGATCAAGGCCAGTTTGTCCCTGATGCTAGAGTGAGAAGGGCTGAAAAAAGGAGCCTTCAATTGCATCAGAAGCGAACTCAGAGAATTTGAATTAGTCCCAGCTGCTTAATGACTGGCCCCTCCCAAGAGGGTTTAAAAGGAAGTCTTTGCTAAGAAAGTCCTTGTAGAGAACAACGTTGGATTTCTAGGTTCGTGTTTATTCGTGTTGATTTTCAGGTTCGTGTTTAATCGAGTTAGGAAGCTTCGTATCTGTTCAGAGTCATTCAGGCAAGCAGTCAAGAGAGTCAGTGGCAAGCAGCCAGTCTTGTATTAGTTGGAGAAAGTGGGGTCAGAACAGACTCCATATGCAATAATAAATACAGCTCAATGGGGCTTGCATTCCCTTGCTTTCAAAGTACAGAAGTTGATAAGAAACAACCTATAGTCCCTGATGCCCCCACTCCTCCATGCAGCTGGAAAATTTTATGGGCTGCTCTGGTCAGCGGCCAGACATTGATTTAGATACAAACATACATGTCAAAAAACAAAAGTGCTACTTCACTTACACACCTTAGCACTGCTGCTCATTGATTTGCAGGGATGCAGGAACCCATCTTAACTCCTCTTGCTTTTCATGGTGGGGAGATCATGGGAGTGACATCCAGCCTTGATGTGCAGATGGGACTATATTCAGAGACACAACACATCACATTCAGTTAGGTTGGACAGACCACAGACAACAGGCAACAACTCTGTGATGTTCCTTTGTGCACCAACATTTAGGCAAGCTGGCGTCCAAAATTTCCAGCGCCTGTTACTCCTGCAGAGTCAAGATGGCAAGAACTGCAAACTCACCTTTCAGTCCCAACTCACCTGATCTTCTTCTTGCAGAGTCCCCCAAACATTTCCCTACAATCTCACCCCAACCTGCTATCTCCAAATGAGTTCTGGATCAGGGAAGAAGAAAAGATTCTTTCCAGCTTTTCCACCAAGTGGGGGCTCCAAAGTGGCAGATTGCCTGATCCATCCTCTTGCCAACTATACAGGACTGTTGTGGGGAAAATGCCCACTTAAAAAAAAGTGGAATCAGAACAATTGAAAATAGATGCACAAAACTATATTTTTTTATTGGCATGCACAACTACAGAGAACACTGAGCTCCCTGCCAGAGGAATAACAAGAGTCTTGAACTATGGCACTCAAGATTATAGGTTATATACTACCAGAACTGTAACATAGGAGCAAAGTCACCCAGACTATGCTCTTTATAGTCAGATTGTAACACCTGATTATACCATGGAAATTTCTTTCTCTTTCTTTCTTTCTTTCTTTCTTTTTTTCTTTCTTTCTTTCTTTCTTTTTTCTTTTTGAATATATGTTTATTTTTAAATGGATGTTTATTTAAATGTTTTATTTTAATTCCAGTGCCAGTTTTGGGGTACGGTACTTTGGCTGAAAAGTCACATAAAATAAATAAGAATATATTATACCCTCTCTCTGTCTGAAAGTTAATAAGCATTTGGTAATGATTAGCATGGCTTGCCAAGAGTTACAGACTTTTCTAGCTGGTGTTCATTAGCTACCGTGGTTCTCAGCGTTTAAAGACCAACAAGCCTATCAACTGATATAGGTAACTGTATTTGTGAATACCCCAAATACAGCCAAATTCAAGGAAGGAGTAATCCACCTACCTACACTGTAACTAATGAAAGCTAAGACAATACTTCCCTGTGCCAAATAACGGAGCAATCATTCATTGCAAAGCAGAGTAGGGACTATGGATAGGACAGGTCACCAAGAAGCAAGAGTCAATTATCAATCTCCTTAGAACAAACCTTCTCTTGAAAAACAATCCCAGATGCTCCACAATGGCTACCCTTTGAAGTTCATGGCTATGAGGAGGAGAACGGGAGTTGGAGAAGAAAAAGTTCAAATAACCTGCCTGAGAAAATAACCAGAGTCTTAAACAGGAATACATTAAATGTATACAGTGGTACCTCGGTTCACGAACGCCTCTGTTCACGACCAATTCGGTTTACGAACAGAAATTTTCCAAAAAAATGTGCTCCGGTTCACGAACACCGTTTCGGTTCACGAACGGAAAAGTTCGTAAAAATATGCTCTGCTTCACGAACTCCGCCTCGCTTCACGAACAGAAAAGTTCGTAAAAATGCTCGGGTTCACGAACTCCGTTTCGCTTCACGAACCGGAGCCGCGGACATTTTAAAAACAAGGTCAAAACGGATTAACCGGATTTACATTGAACCCTATGGGAAACTGTGCCTCTGTTCACGACCAATTCGGTTCGCGAACAGAGTCAGTTCAAGAATTACGACCAAAAAACAAGGTCAGAACGGATTAACCGGATTTACATTGAATCCTATGGGAAATTGTGTCTCGCTTCACGACCAATTCGGTTCGCGAACAGAGTCAGTTCATGAATTAAGTTCGTGAACCGAGGTACCACTGTATATCCTTCTTGTTGCGGTCCTCGACTTACGACCGGTCCTCGACTTACGACCAGTCCTCGACTTACGGCCGGTCGCAGGTCTTCCACCCAGCTACAGACAGACAGCAACAGCAGTCGCGTCTGATTGGCTGAGTTGCTGGGGCTCCCTGATTGGTCTCCTGCCTGACAGCTGAAATACAAATAGCTGCCAGGCACGGAGGTCCCTGTCTACTGCATGTACTTTGTATATAGTTCATTCTTGCCTGTTCTGTTGAATAAATCGGTTCTGTTTTAGCCTAACTCAGTGTTGGGCCCTCATTAACACCAGAGCTTATCACTTCTAATCTCCAAGGCTACCATCACAAGTCTCAATGTACGACCGTAATGGAGTCCAGAATTTCTATCGTAAATCACGACAGTTGTAAGTCGAGGCACTCATGTGGCCAGCCTCAATTTTACAACTAGATTGAGGCAGATCAAAACGGTCATTAAGAAAATACCAAAATTGCTAAGTGGGCACATTAAGAGAATCAGTGTATTCCAATGGGAGATTTTTCCAGAAACTGGCTGTAAAGACTAAAAATTAGTCGAACAGTCTGGGAACCGGCAAAAAATACTCTAATAAATCACAGCCATGTCACCACAAAATGCTTCAATGAGCCGGTTTTACAACCATCTGAAATGTAGTCATGTGACACTATGAGGATGTGTGCAGCCTTTGAACTCTGAAACTGGCTCATAAGTAGATTTTAGGGGAATCCGTTATTTTTCAAACAATTGCTCAGCTACTGGTCCTAAAGTGAGGATTACCTACACTTGGGGAAGGGATAATACACTTCAATATTTGCATATCTTTGAACATCAATTATCATTCTATTTTTTTCCATTGCAGGAATAACTTGCCTGGGGAGATCAAGTGATTCCTGCCTTATTACAGTTCATAGGAGGGGCTGAACATGTAAAAAGCCATATTTGGCCTGCAAAACTCAGATGCCCACTAGATGGCAGCAAAGAAGTGTAGAAAGCTCTGCTCTAGGATCTTTTTTTTAAACTAGCTCTTTTATGTTGTTTCTACTGCATATCTTGTGGTTTTAATTGGTTGAACCACTCTTACTGCATGAAATTATATTTTTGTAAGCCGAGTAGAAGCAAATTGAAACAGGGCAACATATGTTAAAAATAACTAAGTTTATTTTGCCGCAAGACCTGCTTGTCTTAATTAAATATTTCTTTCTTTGTCCAAGATGTGTGTATTGGGGGGGAAGGGATTATTTTATTTTATTTTATTTTATTTTTTGGTGGGAAAAAAAGGGAAGGAGGGGAAACAGCCATCCTTCTTCTCAATTATTATCCCTCCTTTCACATTAGCAGCCTCCTGTGGCTAATATTCATTTCCAAAAATCTGTTGAAGAGCTGCAAGAGGGGCATGTGGGCCCTTGAGCTAATTCACACTTTAAAAAAAGAAAAGAAATCAGAAACATTTGGATATTCCTTAGTATCTTAGTTAAAGCTTTTGGCTAAGTGAAGACTTGCTGATTAGATCACTTAGGTGTCTGCACCGTTAATCATGTCCCCACATTTGCCTATAGGCTACTACTAAGTGACATCTGAGCTAGACACCATTAATTAACATGGTGCTGAAACACACTATACTTCGCAGATGTATTCAGTTTTCGGCAGCCTTTTATTGTCCTTCCTCCCAGTCTTCCCTAATGTCTTTCTGTAAGTCTAGCGTTGTTCTTCTTTTTGTTATTGCTTTGAACATCAGACAGTTGTTCCTGGAATAAAATAACCAGATTTACACACTCCTCTATGATTTCCTTAACGTTGCTTTACCAAATCAGTCGCAAGAGGCTGGGTTTGTAGGATGTACTAAGCTAAAAATAGTTTGTAAGTATAAAGATTTAAAGTTTATTAAGCAAACCAAACCAGTTAGGTAATAAGTTGTGTGAAGTAGGGAAGTCAGTATAAATCATCACCAGTTGAGTTGAGATAAAGTTGGTTTACAATTAAATGTGATGTGTAAACCCAGGAAATAAGATTAGGTCCCTTAATCATAGTTAGCATCTTATGCAAACATAGTATTTGGATGGTAAAATCCCAGATTAGAAAAACCTATTTGTTTTAAAGATTTATATTATATAGATTTATGGTTTTATGCCACCTTGAATTGCTTAAGATGGGCAGCCATAGATGTCTTTTAAACAAATAAATAAAATAGCATTGAGTTTAAATCAGTGTTCCCTCAACTTCAGCAATTTAAAAATATATGAACTTCAACTTCCAGAATTCCACAGCCAGCCAGGGAATTTTGGGAGTTAGACTCTACACATCTTAAGGTTGCTGAGGTTGAAAACCCTGGTTAAAAACATGTTTTCTGCCTAACTATTCAAAGTTTAATTCCTTCTAAGCATTCTTATCCTTTTATCTCATCCCATGGGGGACAAGGCAATCTAGAGGTGAACAGTTTTATTACAGAACCATAAAACTCTGCAAATATTTATCAAAGGACCAGAAAATTAGGTTTAATAGTTTCAGACTGTGAATCCTTGGCTATACAAATGCAAATGAACTCTAGCCTAGTCTAAAATGTCAGAGATGAACATAAGATAGGAGCATATGGAAAAGGCAACCTTTTGTTAATTTGATCACATGAATCAGGCAAAATGTCTGACTCGATAAACTTTGCCAGAAGACTACAGTGAATACATTCATTTTATATGAATCAATCCAGAAAAAGGTCATGGCTCTTGAGGAATTTGAGGAAACATAAAAGACCAAAAATACAGGGCTTCTCGTGTAAAAATCGCATTGGCCAAAAAATATTGATTCATTCCTATGCCGTCTAAATGGCTCACAGCTCTCTCAAGAAAACTTGCACTAAAACTTGATTATAGTCATTATGAATCTATATAAGCGCAGGGTTACAAAATCAAAACAGCAAAAAAATAAATGTCATTCAAAATGAAAATATATAGTACAATTTTAATTTAAAATGATGTAGATTAGCATATAGGTATAAGTATAACCTTTATTGTCGTACTTGTTTACAACCAAATTGGTTGTAATATAGCATTATTTTTTTAAATTGTGCAGTTTTGGTATGCACAGAATTCTGTCTTACAAACACCATTAAAATCCAGGTTTTGCCATTATTGGTTTGGTGATTTGCTTTGTCATTAAATAAGTCTGTCAAAATAGCTTTAATTTCTTCGTTTGCTTGTTTGCATCCTGCCTTTATTATTTTTTACAAATAAGGCAGCGAACATATCCAACACTTCTTCCTCCTGTATTTCCCAAACAATCACCCTGTGAGGTGGGTGGGGCTGAGAGAGTGTGACTAGCCCAAAGTCACTAGCTAACTTTCATGGTTCAGGTGGGATTTGAATTCAAGCCTGGTGTCCTAACTACTACACCAAACTGGTTCTCCCATTCTCTCATTTAGATTTTGTGGCAATATACAATAAACAATTAATACAGGCAGTCCTTGAGTTACTATTGCAATTGAGTCCTGCAATTAAGGGTTATTAAGTCATAAAGTGGATCACCATATAACCAGCCCTGATTTTATAACTTTTGGGGATGTGTTTGTTAAGCAAATGCAATGTCGTAAAGTGAATATGATGATTGTTAAGTGAACTTTGCAATCATTAAGCAAATCCATTGTTCACTATGGGGCAATTTTTGAAAGAAAAATGAGTTTCTGGCAAAACCATTTTAAATTTCTAGGCTGCATAAACAGAGGGATAGAATCAAGATTCCATGAAATGTTAATACCACTTTATAATGTCTTGGTAAGGTCACACTTGGAATACTGCATTCAGTTTTGGTTGCCACGATATAAAAAAGATGTGGAGGCTCTAGAAAGAGTGCAGAGAAGAGCAACCAAGATGATTAGGGGACTGGAGGCTAAAACATATGAAGAACGGTTGCAGGAACTGGGTGTGTCTAGTTTAATGAAAAGAAGGACTAGGGGAGACATGATAGCAGTGTTCCAATGTCTCAGGAGCTGCCAGAAAGAAGAGCGAGTCAAACTATTCTCCAAAGCACCTGAGGGCAGAACAAGAAGCAATGGGTGGAAACTAATCAAGGAGAGAAGCAACTTAGAACTGAGGAGAAATTTCCTGACAGTTAGAACAATTAATCAGTGGAACAGCTTGCCACCAGAAGTTGTGAATGCCCCAACACTGCAAGTCTTTAAGAAGATGTTGGATGAGCATTTCACTGAAGTGGTGTAGGGTTTCCTGCCTAGGCAGGGGGTTGGACTAGAAAACCTCCAAGGTCCCTTCCAACTCTGTTATTCTATTCTATTCTATTCTATTCTATTCTATTCTATTCTATTCTATTCTATTCTATTCTAAATTGCAACTACGTGACCAGAGGGTGCTGCAAATAGCCATGAAGCTTTGTAAACAGCTGCAAACGTCCCAGGCAGAGGGCGATATTGGAACTTTGAAACCAGATCATAAGCAGCTTTGTTTGGGTGGTGGGGGAGGAGGGATCCATTATAATTTTCAAGATCACTAAGTGACCATTTATAAGTCAAGGACTACTTTAAAAGCAAGAAAGATCTCAAGCTTATAAATCAGGGGTAGTCAACCTTTTTATACCTACCGCCCACTTTTGTATCTCTGTTAGTAGTAAAATTTTCTAGTCGCCCACTGGTTCCACAGCAATGGTGATTTATAAAGTAGGGAAGTCAATTAAAATAAAAAAAGGAAAGTGCTTCAGTATCGGACAAAACCCCTACCGCCCACCATGAAAGCTGGAACGCCCACTAGTGGGCGGTAGGGACCAGGTTGACTACCACTGTTGTAAAAAAAAGGGAGACAAAGACTGAAGTGGGGAGGAATAAAGCAAATAAGAGTTAGTCATGGTGATGGGATCCTACTTGTGTGGTTTTTATTTATTTATTTGGTGGTAGGAACAAATTATCTATCTACTATCTGTAACAGTGGCCCAACATAGTGGACACAGCCCTTTCTCATAAGGCAGGGGTGGGCAACCTTTGCAACTTTAAGTCTGAAGGACTTTGCTGGCTGGAGAAGTCTGGAGCTGAAGTCCTTCAGACTTAAAGTTGCAAAGGTTGCCCACCCCTGTCATAAGGCTACAGTATTGATCAGGGTTACCAGATGTCCCTGATAAAGTTAAGTTGGCTCCAGAATTAGTTTTCTGTATATGTTTGCTGCCACCTAGTGATGATTCTTTTTTCCCCTGTCAGTCTTGATTCCTGACAACATGCCTTCAGCTTTTTTGCCAAGATTTCAGAATTGGTTTGCCATTGCTTCCTTCCTAGGGCTGAGACAAAACGTCTGGCCCAAGAGCTCTCAGACTAAGGCAGAACTGGAACTCACAGTCTCCCAGTTCCAGCCTGGTACCTTAAGCATCACGCCAAATTGACTCTTTCATTTAGATTTTGTGAAAATAAAAGCAGGGTGTGAAGGGGGAGAGTGAGCTCTGCGTTATCTGTAAAAAGGAGCTGCAACACTTACAAATTAGCATATGAAAAATGGTACTTTTTAATCTGCTGAAGGAAGGCTGATCACCATCATAGCAATGCCACTATTGGTCAGGGGTCTGCAAAGTCGGCTCTTTTAAGACTGGTGGACTTCAACTCCCAGAGTTCCCCAGCCAGCATAGCTGAACTCCCAGGAATTCTGGGAGTTGAAGTCCACCAGTCTTAAAAGAGCCGACTTTGCAGACCCCTGGCTCTAAGACAAGGGTGTTAAACTCAGGGCGTCATGGCGGTCTCACGTGACGTATTGGGACTTCCCCCCCTTGCTAAACTGGGTGTGGGGGTGGCCAGTGTGTGACACATCCGGCCCGTGGGTCAGGAATTTGACGGCCCTGGTCTAAGATGATGGGAAATATAATCTAAACACATCAGGAAGGGAGGGGTATCAGCTTGACAGGGGCGTGTATTTGGATTGTCCTGCTCCTTCTTTAACAGTAAGGTGTGTTGGTCAATTGTATTAAGATGGGCACTGAGGAATACCTACCAAAGAACAATGGGACTCTACCCATGCTGGGATTTCGGTGTTCTTAACCATGCATTGAATTGGGTGATGTAGAAACATAGAATCATAAGCTTGGAAAAGACTTGGAGGTCTTCTTGTCTAACCCACTGCCCAAGACAGGAGTCCTAATACCATATTGGACAAATGGCTGTCCAACACTATGTCGAAAACTTCCAAGTTATGGGGCACCCACAACTTTGGAAGGCAAGCTGCTCTACTGCTCAATAATTTTCATTGTCAGAAAATGTCTCATTTCAAGCCAGCTCTTCTTCTGATGGTTTTTGTCCTATCTTCAGGTGCTATGCAGAATAATACCCCCTTCCCTGTGGCAGCCCTTCAGGTATAGCAGGAAGACTGTTACTATGTCTCTTCCTAGTCTTCTCTTTATTAAACTAAACATACCTAGTTTGCTAATTTAAATATACCTAGTTTGTTAGGACAAATATACCTAGTTCATACATTTGACTGAAAAGAAGCAAGAATGCATAGGATAATAAATACGGTGTTTCTATGCCTAATATGTAAGTTTTGTAATTGTGTTACAATTTCTATGCATAATATGTAAGTCTTGTAATTATGTTAAAGCAACAAGCGTTTCATGCCAAGATGAGCAGTCATAGATAAAATGTTATGTATCATCATCCTCATCCTCGGAACTGCCTATATACTCTGATATACCTTAATAGTTCTTTGGTTAGGACTTTAATTGTTACGTTTTTACCAGTCCCAGACTGAATTGAATTGAAGATTAATAAGAATAGTAACAATACTATAGTATTACTAGATATTTTTAAAGCCTTTGATTCTGTACAATGGGAAACTATTAAAGTAATTATTGAGGCATTAGGTTTTGGTAATAGATTTATACATGTTATTTCGAAATTGTATCAAAAAAGTAGTGCAAGAGTGAAGGTGAATGGAATAATGATGGAAGAGATCAAATTGGAAGCAGGTACGAGACAAGGATGTCCCTTGTCTCCAATATTATTTTTATTGGTTATGGAAGTATTGACTAAAATGATAGAAAAAGATGAAGAATTGGAAGGGTATAAGGGATATAAGATAAATTTGTACGCGGATGATACCTTGATTATTTTGAAAGATATAGAGAAAGATTTGAAGAAGATAAATAAACATTTGAAAGAATTTGAGGAAATGACAGGTCTGAAAGTAAATTGGTCAAAATCTGAATTATTAATGGATAAAAATGGTAAGGAGTGGGAGAATATGCAAGAACAATTTGGGATAAGAATTAAAAATACATTGAAATATTTGGGAATAACACTTTCACTTAAAGTTAGGGAATTGAAAAAACTTAATTATGATGTGATGCTGAATGAAGTAGAGAAGATAGATAAATATAAAAAGATAAAGTTGTCTTGGTTTGGTAGAATTGCAATGTGTAAGATGATGTTGTTACCAAAGTTTAATTTTTTATTTGAGATGTTACCATTAAATTTGACAGAGAAAGATATGGAAGGATATCAGAAGAAATTGGATAAATTTTGTAATGGTGGAAAAAGACCTAGATTATTGAAGAAAATGTGGTATCAAAATCAAAAGGAAGGTGGATTGGGAATTCCCAATCTACTTAATTATCATCGGGCCTATGGTATTCGAACTGTGGTAAAAATACTCAAAGGCGGAGATGGTCATTGGGGAGATTTAGAGTTAAAAGATATTAAGAGATTTGGCCCTACATGGTTTTTAGATAAAGCAAAATCAAAAAAGGTAATTAACAGCTATTGGTTAAAGGGATTGAGTAAAATTTGGAATAAATTTGTTAAAATTTTAATTCCGGATATAACCTTTTTGGGGAAGACAATTGAAAATTGGCCGATCAAAACCAATATAAGTCGTGATAAAGTAATTGAAGATGAAAACATAGAAATTATAATAGATTGGTTAAAAGCTTTAGGAAATGAAAGTAGAAAAAAAGAAATAATTGAAAAATTGGGGTTAAATTGGTTTGAAAAAATACAGATAGAAAAATGGACTATGAAAGTAAGGGGAAAATGTAAGATAAGTAGAAATAAAACTGAATTTGAAAACCTAGTATCTCAAATTATCAAAGACGAAATTGGGTTAAAGGGACTCGTTAGTAAGATATATAAGATTATAAATTTTGATGGAAAACCACAAATGGCAATGAAGATGAATTGGGAGGAAGAACTCAAGATTAAAATATTAGATTTGGATTGGAATGTGAATTGGAAGAGTCGAATTATGAGGATTTTATCTATAAGGATTAAAGAGCATAATTTTAAGGTTGTTTGGAAATGGTATTTGACTCCATTAAGATTATCATTGATGGATAAAAAATCAGTAATAAATGTTGGAGATGTAATACGGAATTGGGAACTTATGAACATATGTGGTATAAATGTGATAAAGTTAAAAAGTTTTGGCAACAATTGGAGAAAACGATATTTGAAATGATGAAGAAAAGAATAATATTGGGATCAGAAACTATATTACTGTTGTTAATTAAGGAATCAGAATTAACAAAATATGAGAAAGAATTGATTAGAATTATGATTATAATGGGTAGAATTATAATAGCTAGATATTGGAAATTAGAAGTGAATTTTAAAATAGAAGAGTGGTACTGTGAAATGTGGAAATTAGCTTTAAATGATAAAATGACATGCGATATTAAATTTAGAGAGGGTGTTTATAAAAGAGACATTTTCTGGAAAACTTGGGAGCTATTTGTGGACTATGCGCTTGGAAATTTGGATGCTTCGATACCTGTCCCCAGAGAACGCGGATTTTGGAGATCGTGAAGATATATCCGAAGAACCAAATCTTCCTTTCTCATGTATAGCACAGGGTGAAATATTGTACTGTATTGTATATGTAATTTCTGTTGTAGCGTTTAAAAAAATAAAAAAAAATAAAAAAAAGAATAGTAACAATAACAATAGCAACAATAATGCCAAATAAACTATTCTATTCTATTCTATTCTATTCTATTCTATTCTATTCTATTCTATTCTATTCTATTCTATTCTATTATTATATTGATATCATTTGAATAAAGATCAATTAAAACATGCTGTTAAATGCACACATGCATTAAATGTGTCTGGGTTTTTAAAAAAAATGCGCAAGACTTAGAAAATCAAAATTAAAATATTGTCCCTGTGAACAAATTAAAATTAAATTAACTGCTTACATCTGGTCTATTGATGGACACTGATGCATAAGCATTTGTTTGTGCCATATTGCTCTGTCCTTTGAAATAAATGTTGCAACCCATTGACCCACCAGAAACTGCAAGGCAGTTGAGGTCAAATACATTATGTTTTCTAAATAATACTTCCTCCGTTCTTTATCAGGAAACAGTATTTATAGGAAACCTTTGTCATGTATTCCTTATGCTCTAGTTCATTATTAATTACAAATCATAATAGCCTTTCGGTGTTGTTACAGGTAACCTTCAAGTTATGACCACAATTGGGATGGGAAACTCAGTTGCTAAGTGACATTGTCGTAAAGCAAAATATCAGGCAACCACATTGCTTAGGGAAGGCAATTCCAGAAATCCTGGTTGCCCCTGTAAACGTGGACAACGTGGGTCCTTAAGCCAAGACTTCATGGGATAACAACGTCTGACTTTCTACTGGGTTCCCTGTTGACTTTGCTTGTGGGACGTTGGTAGGGAAGGTCAGAAACGGTGACCATGACCGTGACCCCTTGTGAGATCAAGCCAGGTGCTGAGAATCCAGATCATGATCCCATGAACACGAGGATGGTGTGGTGGCCAGAACGCCAAGTGCATTATAAGTCCCTTTGAATAGTCACTAAACAAATGGTCTTAACCAGAGGACTAGTTGTGTGTACCTCTTCTCCACCCGGTAAGATAAGACTACAACATACTTCCTTCTTTACATCTTCTACTTTCTCTGACTCTTTGTCCACATGCTTTCATCCCCTCTTCCTCCTTTCCTCTTGTTTCCTCTTTTCTTCCTATTAAAAAGTCTGTGTTTTTTCAATGGGGTTAAACATTATATCCGGTAATCTTTTTGTTGAAGCAATAGATAATTACATTTCCAATTCACTATCGTAGTAATGACAGATGAATTCTAATTTTCATTTAAATACTTTACATTGGAAAATGCCCTGCAACTAATCTCCAAAGCATAAGCTTTTTCAAAAGGGAGAATATTACTGGGGGACAAAGTCTTGCTAAATCTAACCCAATAGTTCTTTGTACAAAGTACAGTAGTCACTTCCATTTTCTGCCACAAGGAGGCGATACAGATCCATTTGTCTGCCAATTTTGCAACCAAGCTAGAAAAGGGGTGGGGGGGAGGGATAGAAATGAGTCTTGTAAGGCTTCTTTATTACTAACTAGCTATAACCGGTCACGCGTTGCTGTGGCCCAGTCTAGTTAAATGGCCAACCAATCTGTGTGTAGATCTACACCTGCACACATCCACACAACCACCATATAACCCCCAACCTACCTACCTACTGTATTTCTCCCTCTCTAACTATCCCTCTACCTACCTACCTACTCTATTTCTTCCTTTCTCCCTCTATCTACCGACCTACCTACTGTATTTCCCCCTCTCTATCCCTCTACCTACCTACCTACCTACTATATTTCTCCCTCTCTCTCTATTCCTCTACCTACCTACCTACTGTATTTCTCGCTATCTATCTATACACCTACCTACCTACCTACTTACCTACTTACCTACCTACCTACCTACCTACCTACCTACCTACCTACCTACGGTATTTCTCCCTCTCTGTCTATCCCTCTACTTACCTACCTACTGTATTTCTTGCTTTCTCCCTCTACCTACCTACCTACCTACCTACCTACCTACCTACTGTATTTCTCCCTCTCTATCTATCCCCCTATCTACCTACCTGCCTACCTACTGTATTTCTCCCTATCTATCCCCCCTACCTACCTACCTACTGTATTTCTATCTATCCACCTACCTACCTACCTACTATATTTCTTCCTTTCTCCACCTACCTACCTACCTACCTACCTACCTACCTACCTACCTACCTACCGTGTTTCTCCCTAGTTATCTATTCACCTACCTACATACCTACCTTATTTCTCCCTCTCTATCTATCCCTCTATCTACCTCCCTACTGTAATACAATAATACAATAGCAGAGTTGGAAGGGACCTTGGAGGTCATCTAGACCAACTCCCTGCCTAGGCAGGAAGTCCTATACCATTTCAGACAAATGGCTATCCAACATCTTCTTGAAGACTTCCAGTGTTGGGGCATTCACAACTTCTGGAGGCAAGCTGTTCCACTGGTTCATTGTTTTGTCAGGAAATTTCTCCTCAGTTCTAAGTTGCTTCTCTCCTTGATTAGTTTCCACCCATTGCTTCTTGTTCTGCCCTCAGGTGCTTTGGAGAATAGTTTGACTCCCTCTTCTTTGTGGCAACCCCTGAGATATTGGAAGGCTGCTATCCTGTCTCCCCTAGTCCCTCTTTTATTAAACTGTATTTTTCCCTCTCTCTCTCTCTCTATGGGCCACCTGGGAGTTTGCTATCCCAGTGCCTTTTTGGCCCTAAGAGGCCTCCATACGTGGCTGAGGGAATGACTGTTGCCGAGTGGGAGGAGTTACAGGGAGGTGAAAACCTGATCAGTGGGTACATTTTACATTTGTGTACCTTGCACATGACACACTGTGCTAGGCACAAAATGAGTACATATTCTATTATCGGAAGTCCTTGTGAACATTGTGTGAAAGTTTGGTGTAAATCGGTGCAGTAGTTTTTGAGATTAGTGGATTCGTACAAACTATTTTACATTTATATTTATATAGATATTGCTTATTAGATTTCCACAGATCCTGATTTTGTTCCCTTTCATTTGCTACTGAAGTACATATTGAGAAATATGTAACATCCAAACAGATAGTCCTCAACGTACAACCACAATTGAGCCCAAAATGTATGTTGCTGAATCTTGCTCTGTTTTATGACCTTTCTTTGCCACAGTTGTTAAGTGAATCACTGCAGTTGCTCAGTTAGTAACCCATTTTTTAAAGCGAATCTGGATTCCTCGTTGACTTTGCTTGTCAGAAGGTCGCTAAAGGTGATCACATGACCCTGGGACATTGCAACCGTCATAAATACATGCCAGTTGCCAAGCATCTGAATTTTAATCACGTGACCAGGCCATAGGGATGCTGCAACATTTGTAAGTCCGAAAAACGGCCATAAGTCACTTTTTTCGGTGCCATTATAACTTTGAACTATCCCTAAACACATGGTTGTAAGTTGAGGCCTACCTGTATCTGAGAGAGAGACCCACGAAAGCATTTAATTTCATGCCAAGTCTGTTCGTTTTCTACCCTGTCTTTCCTTGAGGAGCCCTGCTTAGCTTATATGAGGTTCTCTGCCCCAAATAATGACCTCACGAGAACGCTGCAAGAGCATGTTGTCAAAGCTTGAAGTTTACAGGTTAACAGAGTTGGAAGGGACCTTGCAGGTCATCTAGTAATCAAGGAGAGAAGCAACTTAGAACTAAGGAGAAATTTCCTGACAGTTAGAACAATTAACCTCTGGAACAGCTTGCCTCCAGAAGTTGTGAACGCCCCAACCCTGGAAGTCTTTAAGAAGATGTTAGATAGCCATTTGTCTGAAATGGTATAAGGTTCCTGCCCACTCAGGGGGTTGGACTAGAAAACCTACAAGGTCCCTTCCAACTCTGCTATTGTATTGTATTCTTGTATGGTCCAACCCCCTGCCCAAGCAGGAGACCCTACATCTGCCTCTACCTAGGATTGAGCTCACAACCTCCTGATTGGGAGGTGAGAGCTCCACCTCTAGGCCGCAGCTATCAAAGAAGAAAATGGCAAAGCATGAACCTGAAGCTGGGCCTCCATTTTCTCCTCCTATCCACACGTTATCTCTTTTCTTTCCAAATATGTTAGAGCACCTAATTTGTGTGCACTGTTGTTTCTGTATTGTTTTAGAGGTGGAGCTCTCGCCTTCCAATCAGGAGGTTGTGAGTTCAATCCTAGGGAGAGGCAGATGTAGGGTCTCCTGCTTGGGGAGGGGGTTGGACTAGATGAGCTGCAAGGTCCCTTCCAACTATGTTAATCTGTTAAATCTGTTACGTTTTTATGCTGTTTGGGATTATGGTTTGCTAGTCATGAGTTTGTGAAGGGCAGTTGAATAAATTGAATGAATGAATGATCCTTGCCTACGAAAAAATAATGAATGCAATGCGATTCGTTATTCATAAAATTGGGAATATTATTTTAGGAAAGGCAGGAAGCACAAGGACAAAATAATGAGACTTCAATTTGAACTGGATAGACTGTCAACATTTAGCCAAGAGCAAAGAAACCTGGCTTGCGTATCGCACTGTTGTCCTGCCTGCAACAATTTATTTGATGAGCATCCAAAAATCTGCCACAAATACTTCAACAGCCTGGGAAGGTCTCCTGAAAAGCAAAGGCCTGCTGGTTTCATTGATATAGTTTGTGATTATTGCTTGTAGGGCATGTGTATATAATAAGCGTACAGTGTAGTCATCGTTAAAGAAGACGCCTAAGAACATCTTGGACAGCCAAGAAAATAAACAACTGGATTACCAAACAAATCAACCTAGATTTCTCACCTGAGGCCAGGTTTAATGACCAATTCAAATTATCCTTAGTCAGACAACTTGGCACTCCAGAAAAGGCTCTAGTGATGGGAAGGTACAAGAAAGTAGAAGAAGAAGGTGAACAGCAAGGTGAACAGACTCAGTTACTTTGACTGTGGGAGACTTGAAAGAATAGGTTAGGAGAGATCATCATGGAGAAAATCTAAGTGGTTGTTAAGAGATGACATTGATTTGATGGCATATTTATTTATTTATTTATTATTCACATTTGTAACCCCCACCCATCTCACCACAAAGGGACTCGGGGTGGCGAACAGAGATTTAAAATAAATATCCATAAATACAAAATATTACTAAATAATAACTAAATTAAATCAATACCCTGCTTAAAATAAATTTAAAAACCCATAAATTAAAACTTTTTTTTTTTATATTGAAAAAGTTTTATTGGTTTTTACAATTTTCCAAAGGGGTAGGGAATACAGAAACATTTTAAGAACTTTCGCGTCGGAATCATTGGCCCTTCCAGGGCTTCATAATAAAATATCAAAAAAAACGTTTTTCCAAAAATACTACAAGGTGAAAATAAGTACATGTTTCCTAGATTCTCAATTCTATGCTAGCAGTCGTGTGCAAACATCCAGATATAAAGGTTATAAAATATTAATAATAAAAAAAAAGCAAAGTTATTTTTTCAATCTAAGTCTCTTGGCAATTGTATCTTCTTTTTCTCCTCCCTGGCCCCCAGCGGGCGGGGCCATGGCCCCCTCCGTCCCCCCTGGATCTTCCCCCAGGATAGAGGAATGTTTTTTAAGAAAGGCTTCCGCCTCAGCAACTGTTTTAATCCTTACTCTTCCTTCATCCCAGAACACCAGCATCCCTTCCGGCATCGCCCACTTAAACCAGGTCCCGTGATCAAACAATTTTTTAGATAAGAAGGAATACTTCCTTCTCATCTCTCTAATCTTTTTTGGGATCTGCTTCAAGATGACGACTTCCTTTTGTTGGTAAATTAACGCCCCCCCTCTCTGCGCCTTCAAAATTCCCCCTCTGGTTGACCTTCTAACAAATTTAATATGTATCTCTCTGGGTACTTCATTTATCCTGGCATATGTCGAATTTATTCTGTAGACTAGGTCCCCCCTGATCTCATCTTTAGGTTTATGTAAATAGTCTGCTAAAATTGTACTCATGAGTTCAGGAAGACATTCACCAGGTTCTTCAGAAATATTCTGAAATCTTAAAAAATATGACATCCTTTCAAAATCCATCCTAGACATATGACCAGACAAATCTGCAATTTCAGTGTTGACATTTTTAAGTTCTCCCTTTGCCCCAGCCAGCCCCCCTTCCAGCTCCTCCGTCTTCTGTGTGTTCTCCAGCACTTGCTTCCGTGTTTCCAGAAGATCCTTCTTAAAACTATTATTATCATAAATTAAAACTTTGATTTGTTATAAGACAGTAGGGTGCGGAGTAGATCATGCTAGGCTGGCCAGATGAAAATAGTAAGTTTTTAAGTGCCGGCGGAACAAGCGGAGGTCTGAGATGGTACGGAGATTGGGAGGTAGGCCGTTCCAGAGGGTTGGGCCCACCACAGAGAAGGCCCTTCTCCTGGGAGCTGCCAACTGGCATTGCCCGGCCGACGGCACCCGGAGAAGACCCTCTCCCTGGGAGCGAGTCGGTCGTAGGGATGTATGGGGCATATAATAATCAGCCAAGCTTCCAGTAAGATCCTATAGAACCTTCTGTCAGAGTTTGTTGCATAAGTTCAAATCAAGAAGCATCGACAGATAACATGCAGCAGGATTCATTAAATTATTTATATGCATAAGAATAGATGAATAAATGTACAATACCAACAGGTGGTTCTTCCAAGTAAACACAAGGCAGGAGAGTTACAGGCAAACCCAAGCAATTAGTTTCATTTCAGCAGACAAGCCAGACAAACTGTTTAAGTTTCGGTTTCAACTCTCTGCACAGACTCAGATCTGTTTAGATCTCCCATTGGCTGACTTAGCTGCTATGCCTATTCATTGGATGACCTTGTTCCCATGTCTCTCCCAGTCATGAATATTTTAACACCTTCTCTCCTTTTATCTTTGTCTCTCTGGAAGCACTTAGGAGCATTAACGCACCAAGGACAGCTATTTTTTTAATAACTATGTTTGCCTCTTTTTTATTTCGATTTGGCAGCAGTCACATCAATACATGATGCTAAATAAGGAGTCCCCAAAATCTTTGGAGGAACCTAATTTCAAATCCAGGGACATAATGATTATATCACCAACAACAAAGTAAGTCTCACTGAATTCAGTTGGATTTGTGAGTACACATAGAATGATAAGTTTTTGGAATGAATTAACAAATACACCTGGATAAACTAATGAATATCTGCAAATTGTCCAATGCTCAAATTTTGATCTCTTAACCCTGGGGATGCTGTGATGATTTTAAGGAGCCATTGCAATGATGCTGAAAAAATAACTTGCAATGAGTCCTTAAAAGCATCACAGCATCCCCAGGATTATGTGATCAAAATTTGAGCACTTGTTGACTTTTAATATTCATTAAATGAATGGTTGTAAATCAAGGCCTACTTGTAGTCAGAATCTTTTGCAGCCTCCCAAAAAGTAAGTTCCAACTTCCCTGAGAAGAAAAGTGATGCAAGATCTCAAGCCTTTTGACTCTAAAGTAGAAAAAAAGCAGGAGTGTATTTTACAGGGGAAGAAAATGTCTGAATTTTCCTTGACATACTCTGTATATCAGCCTCTTTCTTCCTCTAACATTGTCTTCTTCTACCTATTATTCACCCTTGTGGTACATCTGGAACTCATGTAAGCCATCAGCTGTCTTCCCCGATTTGATGGCCCTTTGTTTCTATTATTTCTAGTTTCCCTGCTGTGCCAGAATTAGCAGAATGGAAGTATGATCAAATGAGCTAACAAAAATGCTAAGCGCCTGGAATTTTATTTAAAGACATTCTTTTTTTTATCTTCCGAAATGTACATATTTCAGCTCGTTTGAAGTACTCTTGTCAAGTCCATTCCAAAGGAAATCTAGAATATTCAACAATATGTATCTTTCCATCACTTTGAAGTCCGAGCTGCTCACACTTCCCAATCATGTTATTCTCCCCTAGGATTTAATGGAAATGGAAAGTAAGAGGGCTGAAGACCAATGGAAAAATGATCACTCAAGGACATGCTATTTATGCCTTATGCAGATTAGTGCAAGTTCTCACAGCAACATCAAGAAATTGAAATCTCTCCCATTTACCAGTTATCTCTTTTACTACATGGAAAAAATGACATTATATTATTGATATTATATATCACATTTTCCCAAATGAAGGTTTTGGACAAGTCTTCCCCCTCTAACATCTTTCAGCTATGTTACCCATCATATCAAGCTATCCAACCATCTGGCTGTGTGGTCAGGGAAGCAGGGTTAGAACCTAACCAATAATAGATCATGATGGAACCAAAGGTAGATATCAATTCTGGGCCTTAAGAAGCAGTTTCTTTTCCTAGCTGATCTTTCCAACATAATAACCTTGAGGTCAAAAGATGCCTTAGGGATTCAGTTGCTAGTATTGTCCAAAACTCATTGATTGAGCCCAAAGTCTTGAATTTTGAAACATTAGCAAGAACATTAGCAAGAAAAGGGTTTAGGTTAGTGGTTCATCTGCCATTAGTAATCTATGTAATGTAATATCACTTTTCATTTCAGCCCTCAGCAGAGGAAAGAAAGCAGAAGTAAATCTCTATGGAGATTTAGGACATCATCTCTAAATCAAACTCCTTCAAGGTCAAAGCTCCATGATTATGGCAGCTTTTCATTACATATCTTTCAGTAGCCCTGCAGACTATAAAGACTGAGCAGGTTATCCCTTTTCAGGCAGGATACCACAAACAATTTTCATAGTTTAACATTTGGGAAGGCTTCAGTCCAGAGAGATTCAATTAATTTTTCATATGCCCAGAACAGTTTCAAGATGTTCCTTCTCAACTTGAACCAAAAACCTCAGCTCCTATCTAGATCTCTACCATAGATATAGATCAATAAGCAGCAGCTGACTTCAAAAGTGTCACAGTCGGTAATTACCATCATGTGTGCTCACTAATGCAGATATATTGGAATCTCACAGAAACTGGGCCCTAGGAATTTTTCCGTGTTTGAGCACCCAATCAGGTTACGTCGCTGTTGGAAAAGCATCTTCTGACTTTCTCCCATTTGAAACAAGTGGAGGATTTTTTTAAATAAATAGGCTTTGACCCTTATGTAATCCTCCTCTATACAGCAGTATCTAGGAATGTCATTTTTAAAAAAATTGTAGGCATAGATACATTCGCCTTTTATACTCTTTTCCTCACATAATATATATATATATATATTTTAACCCGCTCTCTCTCCCCGAAGGGACTCGAGGCGGGGCACAGGGAATTTAAAAATACAAATAAAAACCACAAACACAATACAATGTTAAAACGAATTAAACTAACCCTGCGCTAAAATCCCATATAAAAACTAAAACTAAGCCCTAAAAACCCCTAAAAACAGTTTAATTACCCTAGGCCGGCCAAGCAGAAGAAGTGTGTTTTTAATTTTTGACGGAAGGAGCGGAGGTCCATGGTTGTTCTGATTTCCGGGGGAAGGTCGTTCCAGAGGGTTGGGCCCGCCACAGAGAAGGCCCTTCCCCTGGGCGTTGCCCGCTGGCATAACCTAGTGGACGGCACCCGGAGAAGTCCCTCTCTGTGGGAGCGAATTGGCCGCAGGGATGTATGGGGCAGGATGCGATCCCGCAGATAGCTAGGTCCCGTGCCATAATTTATCTACTATTGGCAAAATGCACCCTACCCACAAACAACATAACAGGAAATTCACCTATGTTGGATATTCTCAAGAGGATTCATTTAATTTGAATCCTTGCAGTGAGCAAGGCCTTCATATTCAATAGCCTTCACATTCTACAATTCCATGATTTTAATAATCAAGTACCTTTGTGCAGTACTCCACAGATAACTGTGGAGAAAGTTTTGGAAAAAGAACTATAGGTTCAGAATAAAATCACAGTTCCCAGTTCATTAGTTTCTTGTTGTTATTAGTTGAGAAGTCGTGTCCAACCCATTATGACCCCATGGACAACGTTCCTCCAGATCTTCCCATCCCCTACCATCCTCTGGAGTCCATTTAAGCTCACGCCTACTGCTTCAGTGACTTCATCCAGCCACCTCATTGTTTGTCATCCCCTTCTTCTTTTGCCCTCAATCTTTCCCAGCATTAGGGTCTTCTCCAGTGAGTCTTTCTCATTAGGTGGCCAAAGTATTTGAGTTTCATCTTCAGGATCTGGCCTTCTAAAGAGCAGTCAGGGATGATTTCCTCTAGGATGATTTCCTCTAGGACTGACTGGTTTGATCACCTTGCAGTCCAAGGGACTCGCAGGAGTCTTCTCCAGCATCATAGTTCTATTAGATAACAAATGATGCATATGGAGATTCTCAATCATCCAGGTGATGGTTGTCCCAAAGGTGCTTTTCCAAAGACAACAAGTTTTTTTCCTTCAAAAGGTTTCACTTCTTATCCAAGAAGCTTCTTCAGTTCTTTTTCAAGTTCTTCTTTTTATCATCATGCAAATACTGCCACTTACATACTTGCACAAGACATTGTATGTACAGTACATAATCTCAATATTTAAATGATGTTACCATCGGCATATAATCAGTCTGACATTATCACAGTTTGCTGTAGATATCTCTGCTGATAGCAAATATATTTAGACCTTTACCTTTGCTACCGTCTTTGTGTTTTAGAAGAAATCAAGGCAGTGGAAAAAATTTTTTTTTATAGCACAGTCTAGTATATGCACTTGTTCCAGTTTGCAGTATATAGTTCTTTTCAGGTTGTTTTTGTCAGGGATATGAATGATCACATGGAGAAGATGACAGAAGAAACACTGCAGTTCTTACTCATCCTCTTCAATGTCTCATCACAATTACACCAAAAGGCACCAGAACATTTATTTGCTCTGCTTGTACTTTTCAGTTTCTTCAACCCCTGAAGATACCTGACAGTAACAGGCACTATATTGGGATGATTGAACGATTCTGTCTGGAAATCATCTGGTTTTGGACTTGGAAGGATACATTGAGTACAGTTTTTATAATCTACTTAAAACTTCAGATGTAAGGGTGGGACAATGACACAGCCAACCTTTTCAAATATGAAAGCTTTTTGTGTCTGAAAAGCACAGTTCCTTGGTTCGGAAAGTCCCCTCTCTTGCCTACAAACAAGCATGTTTCTTACATTTGATTGAATTCATTCTCATTTTTCAAGCCTCGCATCATTCCATTCTATTAGCACCTCAGTTTGCAGTTAAAACAAGGAGAAAAGCCTCTGCAAGAAGATTGATATATTTTTATTTCCTCCTAATATGCATTCTTATATAATTCAATATAATATACACCTATTGTCATGTATGTGCTCTGCAATCCATTCTTTTTACTAGGCCAATATATTTTGTGTACATTTTTCATCCAAATATTAAATTATGCTTTATTCATATTTACAATAACAGTCTAGAACACAGAATTTGGAAAGGCACAGATTTTAGTAAATTGTGTGTGTGCATGCATATGTGTGCATTTGTGTATATATGCATACACATGTAGAGAAAGCATCCTGAACATGCAGTCCAGTTAACACATGTTTGGGAAATGAAAATTGGAATCTAAGTGCTAAAATATGAAGCAAATAGATTTAGCAGACTCACCATTTGATTTGGAGTTTAGCATCTCAAGGAAAGTTATTGACAGACAATCCTAGTGAAATTATTTCATGAAAATCAGAATGCAAGCAACTGAACAAGTTGTATGTGTGTGTGTATTTTGCATGTGTGTGTCTTTAGTTTTCCTTTCTGATTTTAACAGTTTTCAGATGAGAGAAAATGATCCACTTCCATACCCACATCTCATTTTTTCCCTAATTCAGAAGTTTAATATTCATATATTGACCTGAACTTTAACCTGGTGTAGGCAAATTATATCAGAAAAGAAAGTATCTTTGATGAAAATTAATTACTCTTTTCAGAAATATTTTCAAGAAACTAATCTCTCCCTCATGAAAACAAATATGGATATGGATAGGCTGTCAAGGAAACTTAGGGCGACCACATGTTTATTGGACCCGTGTCCTTCCTGGCTTGTACTGGCATCCTGGGAGACGACACGAGGCTGGCTCCAGGGCATTGTCAACGCATCTTTGAGTGAGGGGTCCTTACCTGCCGTCTTGAAAGAGGCGGTAGTGAGGCCCCTCCTCAAGAAGCCGTCCCTGGACCCAGCTTTATTAGAGAACTATCGTCCGGTCTCCAACCTTCACTTTCTGGTGAAGGTTGTTGAGAGTGTGGTAGCCCAACAGTTCCCGCGACACCTGGAGGAAGTTGATTATCTAGACCCGCGCCAGTCCGGCTTCCGACCCGGTCACAGCACCGAGACGGCATTGGTCGCATTGGTCGATGACCTCTGGAGGGCGTGGGATAGAGGTTATTCCTCTATCCTAGTCCTATTAGACCTCTCAGCGGCTTTTGATACCATCGACCATGGTATCCTATTGCACCGACTGGGGGGGTTGGGGCTGGGAGGCACCGTTCTGTGGTGGTTCTCGTCCTACCTCTCTGGTCGGTCGCAATATGTGTTGACGGGAGGGCAGAGGTCGACCTCGAGGCCTCTCTTATGTGGGGTTCCTCAGGGGTCGGTCTTCTCGCCCCTCCTGTTTAACACATATATGAAGCCGCTGGGTGAGATCATCTGTGGTTTTGGGGTGGAGTACCACCTGTACGCTGATGACACTCAGCTGTACATATCCACCCCAAACCACCCCAAACCACCCCAACGATGCCGCCGAAGTGCTGTCCCGGTGTTTGGAAGCCGTACGGATCTGGATGGGTGGTAACAAACTCAAGCTCAACCCTGCCAAGACTGAGTGGCTGTAGTTTCTGGCACCCCGGTTCAGCCAGATTACTCCAACTCTGGCCATTGGGGGCGAAACACTGGCCCCCGTGGAGAGGGCGCGCAATTTGGGTGTCCTCCTGGATTCCAGGCTGTCCTTGGAGGACCATGTGGCGGCCGTGGCCAGGGGGGCGTTTCATCAGGTATGCCTGATGCGCCAATTGCGCCCCTTACTGGACCGGGCTGCCTTTCGCACAGTCACTCAAGCTCTCGTGACGTCCCGACTCGACTACTGTAATGCTCTCTACATGGGGCTTCCCTTGAGGTGCACCCGAAAGCTACAGCTAGTCCAAAACGCAGCCGCGCGGGTGATTATGGGAGCCACTAGATGCTCCCACATAACACCGATCCTGCGTGAGCTGCATTGGCTTCCTGTGGCCTTTCGGGTGCGCTTCAAGATTTTGACGACCATCTTTAAAGCGCTCCATGGCTCGGGGCCTAGTTATATGCGAGACCGCCTCCTGCCCCATACATCCCTTAGACCGATACGCTCCCACAGAGAGGGCCTTCTCAGGGTGCCGTCGGCCGGACAATGCCGACTGGCGACACCCAGGGGAAGAGCCTTCTCTGTGGCGGGCCCAGCCCTCTGGAATGACCTACCCCCTGAATTACGTACCATCACCGACCTCCGCCTCTTCCGCCAATGTCTAAAGACATATTTGTTCCAACAAGCCGGCCTAGCCTAACCTCCCGTGGGGACTTTTAGGAAGTTTTAAATTTGGTTTTAGTACAGGATAGGATTGTTTAATATTTATTTTAAATTATATATTTATCTTTGTATTGGTATGTTTTTAAATTTCCTGTACGCCGTCCTGGGTCCTCTGTGGAGAAGGGTGGGATATAAATTTAAATAAAGTAAAGTAAAGTAAATGACAAAAAGTTTGGACTTTAGTGTCCATTTTAAGAAAAGCTTAACAAACGGGGAAAGCACTGGATGCTGAATAATAAAATCTTTGCTGTAAAGAGCTCTTACATTGGCACCTGATAGAAGTAATGGACACATTGATTGGGAAACCAAGAACACCAACGCTTTAAAATTAAACACCCACCTGTTTTCGATTTGGAGAGTGATGTTTTGAGAAGATCAAGCAACTGATGAATGTGTTCGCCTCCTCAGTTTTTTGTGAGGTAAAGTTCTGTATCTTCTATCTATGAAGTTTGTTCAGCACACAGCAAGGACTTAGATAGCGTGGCACCAAATTTTGTATGAGGCCAGGCCTATAATATCACTGTTGTTCTTTCAGATGAATCTAAAAAAAACCAGGGAGAAATACAGTGCTCATTTTTGTAGTTGGCAAAAGGTTCAAAACATATCTTTTCCATATAGTGCACATTGACCACAACTCTTTCCTAACAGAAAGCAGCTGAAATGGACCTGGATGATATCAAGACCAAGGCAGGGGAGAAATTCGGTCATCCAATCTTTCTGCCTTACAAAAATATGACTTGCTGCTATATAAATCATTCTATAGTTTTAACACTGAAATTGTAGTTTGCAAGAAGAATTTGGTGCCTTGCTGATGTTCGTTGACTTATCATGTATACATTATCTTTCTGTAACTGTGTTGCTGTATTTTATCCATATAATGCTTGTATTATTTTGTTTCCTAGTGAAATTCTTAATGAGAAATGTAAGTTGAGAATTGGCAACTGATTAGAGCAAGGGTGTCAAACTCAGGGCCCGGGCGGTGGATTGGGCTCACAGAGTGCTTAGACCTGGCCTGCAAGATCTCCCTGGAAACAGCAGAGGGGTGCAGGAGGCTGTGGCAGCTGAAAATGGAGCTCGGGAGCCCATTTTCGCTGGCAGAACCCTTGGGCCACCACAGGCGCCCCCGATAGGAGTGAGGTCAAGCTGGCCACGCCTACCCTGGCCCCCTTAGGGCAAATACAACACTGATGCAGCCCTCAAATAAATAGAGTTTGACACCCCTGGATTAGAGATTTTGTTAAAAGTCATTAATCAAGAGCCAGTTTGGTTTAGCAGTTAAATCATCTGGCTAAAAATCAAGAGACCATGAGCTTTAGTCCTGCCTTATGCATGAAGCCATTTGGGGGACCCTCAGCCAGCGAGTCTCTCAATCGTAGGAAGGGTGTGTGGCAAACCACTTCTGAAAAAACCTTGTCAAGGAAACAGCAGGGATTGTCCACAGAGAGAAAAAGGGTGGGAGAAAAAGGTTAGTACATTTGCCGCCCTGGGTCCTAACAAGGAGAAGGGCGGGTTATAAATTTAATAAAATAAAAATAAATAAATAAATAAATAGACCACCAAACTTTCAAACTAGATGCTTTTTCTTTACGATATAAAAAGATTTTTTTTTTTAAAAGCCAGAATCTAATAAATGAAAGCTATTATTTGCCAGAACAAAATTCCATCTGCAATATTTTAGTTTTCATTCATCTCTTTGGTCTTCTGTGGATTAATTAACTGATTATTTTTATTTTCTGCCAATTAAACTATTGCAGTCTTGCAGTTCTGCTGGAACATAGTTTGACCTTCAACTGAGTAAAAATTTAATCTGCTATTTAAATAGTAAAAAATATAATAATAAGCAGAATCTGCCAGTGCAGTTGAAACAATCCTCTAGTTTTTAAAATGTTTTTCTACTATTAAAGTTAATGCAAACCAGTCAAGCTGATAAAATCTGGAATTGTCATCGTAAATAGAAAGAATTTTTGGTGGGAGGGTTTTGTGGTAGACAGTAGAATTTAAATTCTAGGGGTTTTCTATTTGACTTATCAACTTGTTGTTCACAACTATTATGGAATGGCTAGGAAAAAATATTTTTCAAGGCAGCAGAATACTGCCTATTAAATTTAGATCAAAAAGAAAAATCCACAGTCCAATAGTAGAAAGAAGGGAAATCTAGTGATAAAAAGACCTAGTCAGCATGCTTTGGTTAAACAAACATCCTTCTTGTTTTTTTACAGCTGAATATAGTAGAGCAGAGGCAGAAAGGAAAGGAAAGATCAAAGCTAAATCTAATAGTACAGAAGAATAAAAGTGAGAGGGAGTGATGTGAATAAGACCCAGTAGGTACGGTATTTGATAAAAGACACAAAATGTGTCAAAGAATTTAAAAAAGGAAAAACATGTTACATATGGAGAAAAATGCAGCTTTTGGTATTACCTTTGCATCTTCCCAATTTTATTAAAAGATTATGTGGATGGGGAAAAAAAAGTTAATATTACAATAATTCCATTAATGGTTGAACTTCATTAAGGGATTTAGATTACAATTTGAAGTGCTCTGCCAACCATTAGACTTTTTTTTTTAAAAAAAACTTTTTTTCAAAGCAAAAGAGGGAAGAATCACAAAGAAGCTCATTAGCTTTTAAAAAATGAGAGCTGAGGCATAATGATCAGTGCAGGCTAATTTTTTCTACAAAAAGAATTTGAGACAACAGAGCAAAAGGGAAAATGGGGGGATATGACCACTTTAGCCTTGGCAAACTTATGATGAAAGACCCCCACTAGTATTATTAATAATAGAACAGGTGGCCTTCTTTGCAAACGTTAGATATAATTAAACTATTTAGTGCAAATGGAAGAACTAGCTAAAATAATATAAAGATAAAATTAAATGACAAATTAAACATGGCTGAACAGTTATGGAATTTTGGCAGTTGCTGAGATCTCATATGACTTTCCATAATTTTGCAAGACTCCACAGCATATGTTATTTATATATGTATGGATGTATGGATTTAACTTTCATGAGTTTTCATAATTTTCAGAGGGGGTGCAGGCAGTGGTGGAATTCAGCCATTTTGCACCACTTCGGGAGAATCCGTTGTTAACTTTTTGAGCAGTTTGGTGAACTGGTTGTTGGAAGAAATCTTTAGGGCAGAGAATCGGTTGTTAAATTATTTGAATTCTACCACTGGGCACGGGGGCTCTATTTCCACACAGACAATGGGCATGTGCAAAGTTTTGTTGCAGCAAACGTATTTGACAAAGCTTTGGCAGTCTGAGTTGCCAAATCAGATCAGCTGGTCCAATCAATTTGGATAATGGAAAAATTCACGATGCATGGATAGAAAAACTGATATTTTGAATCAAATTGGAACAAAATTGCTTCTACTAGCAGCATTCAGAAAAGAGAGATCCTTTCCCACAGCGAAGTATTTTAAGCTGTGCAACAAGCAGTTGGGCACCCTGAGAATTCTGAGAATTTGTGGAAGGTATCAAGAAAAAGCAGGTCCTCTAGCATGACAGAAACCTGTTTTTGCAAATTAGATTTTACCCATAGTCTTGGCTCCTTACTAAATTAGTTCCATATGATTGTGATGATATACAGATTATCCTCACGGTATGATGCAGTTGGAACTTTAGTCATTAAGCAATGCAGTTGGTTAAGTCACTCAGCCTGGTTTTATGTCCCTTTTTGCTGTGGTCATTAAGTGAATCTGGTTGTCAGAAGCCCCTGGGAAGATCACAAATGGTGATCATGTAATTCTAGGATGCGCCAAGTGTTATAAATACACACTGGTTGCCAAGCACCCAAATTTTGATCACTTGATCTTGGGGACACTGTGACAATTGTAAATGTGAGGACTAATCATAAGTCACTTGCTTTATTTCTGTCATAACTTTGTACAGTTGTTAAAACTATCGTAAATTGAGAATTATCCGTAATGATTTGTCTACTTGATTTCAATGGTTATTAAATAAGGCAACAGATACAGCCTTGAACTAGGAAATAAGTTCTATAGATTGCATAGACCAGTCAAATGAAGCTGTTATTTAATCAACAGCCAGTTTGTAATATTTTCAATCGTAGTCATCCTTCCATAATTACATTTTATTTTACTTTTGTTAGTAGATATACCAAAAGCTATTCAAAGCAGTAAATATAAATACAAATTAAATAAAAATAATACTCTAAAAGAAAAGTGCCAATTAAATTCAGATTTAAAGGACAGCCTTTCTGAAACCATATCAAATGAACCTCAGCGATGGAAGCTCACATCTTTCTTTATGAATTTACCCAATGATGTTGGAATAAGTGCACCTATCTTTCCCTGTATTAGAACCAAAATCAATTCTTTTCTCTTTCAACTTCCTGATTTGCTGCGGGGGAAGATCATTGGAGATCATTTAATCTGAAGAGGAAAATCCGCTTAGTTATTTTCCAAAAGACTTGCTGAGTGGGCTAAGTGGAGCTATTCATGATGGAAGAAATGGAGAGGAGGGAAAGAAAATATAATAGTTCTACTTTTTCCCAAAGACTGGACAGAGGAACATTTTTTAAAATAAAACTCTAATACCTAAGAAACGTTTGAAGGCTGTTCTCAGACATCCTGGTAATTTCAACTGAGTACTGCATAAAGAGACAAGAATCTTGCAATAAAATATATATTTTACAATAATTCCCCCTTTTTGGGATGCATTAGTCAGCAGTACTAGATAAAGTTGGATAAAACAGAGTTATAATTTGTGGTTCAACTCATGTCATAAGTAAAACCTCTGCTGTAATTATATTAGCTCCTGTTTTCAACCTGATGAGTTCTATTCTCACCTTGTTCCTTCTTCTAGTTTTGTTAAAAATATCACAGTACCTGGTTTTTATCTTAGTTCCCCTAGCACAGGGGTCTGCAAAGTCGGCTCTTTTAAGACTGGTGGACTTCAACTCCCAGAATTCCCTCCACCAGTCCACCAGTCTTAAAAGAGCCGACTTTGCAGACCCCTGCCCTAGCAAGTATAGACATTTTATATTTTTCGTTCAGATACTTCCTCCTATCAGCCTCTTTCATAGAATGGAAAGCCCCCAGGCCTTTTCCAGCTGTGGGAGGCCCACCAGAATAAAATAAATGAGAACATGTGAAAATAAAATAAGACACACGTGCATTCAACCTTAAGTGGGACAGGGTTTAAATCTTTTTTTTTTAAAGAAACCTACTTGTAAGTATTGAAATGTGTGGACTCATTAAGCTCCAGCTTAGGCCAAATGGTTCTCCTCATGTCTGGCCTTATATAGAATTCAGAGATTCCATAGTGAATGTCTAACCTAGGGCCCAAGAAGAGGGAGGTTTTCCTGGCCTAAATCAATTTTTCTTAATCTGGTGCCTTCCAGATTTGTTGAGTTTACAACATCTGTTTGCTGGCTGGAGCTTATAAGAATTAAACATTCATACAATTGGTGGAGTGGGAGGGTCCCAGCAGAGGTGGATTCCTACCGGCTCAGTCCGATTCTCCCGAAACCAGAAATGCTCCCTTACAACAGAGAGTGAACTGGTTCTCTGTTTTTGTTAAAAGAGGGCCCTCCCACCTGCCCCTGGGTTATACTTACCGTGTTTCCCCAAAAATAAGACAGGGTCTTATTTTTTTTTGACAACCTCCCCCCCCAAAATAAGTTCTTGGTCTTATTTTCAGGGAGATCTTATTATTTTTGAGGTGCAGGAGGTGACAAACATGGTCACCTCCTGGTTGCTGTTGTGTTATAATATTTTCTAGGGAGGGATTATTTTAGCACATGCGCTCAAAAGCCCGATTGGCCTTATTATCCCAGGAGGGCTTATTTTGGGGGAAACAGGGTACCTTTATTCGGGCTTCTGAAACCCAGCTGATCTGGGGCAGCAGTTTGAATTGCTGCTCCTCAGCTGTTTTCCCTTTCTTCTGACCAATTTTCATTCAATTGTGTCTGGTGAGTGTGCTCAGCAAACTGGTAGTAAACTGGTAAGGAACCCACCCCTGGGTCCCAGGTTTGGAAAAGCTGACCTGACCATCATGGCCTACCTCATTTCCCCCCTGTTTTTGCAATATATGCTTTGGCTCTGATCCGTATCACTTTGCTTTCTTTCTTACACCTAAGAATGCAATATACCTAATTATACTGCCTCCGTTCTCTATAATTTATGTTTCCTCAAGAGCCCATTTCTCATTTTGTGTGATATTCTCCCTTCTGTCTCTCACACCCTTTTATGCTGCTGCTTGTGTATGGTCTCATTAGGTTATCGGTGTAATTTGGATTGGAGGCTCCTTAGAGTAGGAACCTTGTGTTTGGCCTAATAGATAATACCTCATCATGCTGTTAGATGTGTCTTCTGGGACTGTATTAAACAGGAGTGGCAGATTATTAAGGAGAAGCATCTGGCAGTTTGTGACACCTGGGGTCTGTTTTGCTGCAGCATCAACAAAGTATAATAAAGTATTATTCATCAGATATACATTCTAATGTAGCTCTAGATGTACCATCAACATTTGAAGCTTTAGTCATACAACTATGCAACTGGTGAATTCTGGTTTCGTGAGGGGCTCTGGGGCAATATGGACCTCTTGTTTTTATAATCAAAGAACACTTTGGGTAGCAGAATTACTTTCTTGCATTTACCAGCATGAAATGTGAAGGGTCTACATAGGTGTGACAGCTACACCTACATAAGTATAGATACTCCATCATGCTATTGTTAGTATGGAATTTAGGTAAGTTCTCCCTTATTTGGAGATGCTCAGAGAGACTTGGAGCCCTTTCCCAACTCCAAAGTTTGGACAGTTTGTTGCCAAGGAAGAACAACTGTGTGACTGCTCGAAGTGTAACCGAAAGCCTGTGTAACCGTATCTCCCCATGCATTCTTTCAGCACTTCAGAGAGGTCATGTGAACCTCTCTGCAGTAGTAGAGTCTCAGCATAGGAAGTGTGGGTTCCACTTGTATATTTCTACCATCCAGATTAATGTTACGCTGAAAACATTCTTCTGTGTTTTTTTTTTCCTAACAGTTGTCACAGAACTTGATGAAAGATAATAATGGTCTTTCAAAATTTCTTCCAAGACAGGAGGATTCCGGTCAAATTTTTAACGGGACAATGAGCAATGTTTTTGTCTTACTTACATTCAAGGTGATGGAAGAATATGTGTGTTTACTCTTGTGTTATCATTTTGCCAGCAAGTTTGTAGCCTCCCTTGTTTCCCACACTTAAATCCCAAGGAAACTGATAATGATAACTCCTCTATTAAGTTTTTTTCACAACGGGTAGTGTGGTCAGCCAGGGAGTTTTAGACTGCTGGAAATATGTGTTACAGAAAAACAATAAAACTAGCAGGTTGCAATCTCTAATAGTAAGGTGAAACAATGTCAAGGGAAGTTCAAAAGACATTCTCAGCAGCCTGAGAATAAGGTAGAAAATTAGAAGTTTCTTTAGGGGGAGGGGGAAACTTTGAGAAACTGAAAACTTTGAGTACATTCCAGCATAGTATTAGTACAAATACTTGATTTATTGCTCAGAGGTTTGTATGCTTTACATACAAAAAATGAGAAATTTTACAGTTACAATGCTTTGAATTGTTGCAATTTTTTTTTCATCCAATGTAACAATTCTTCATTTACTTGTGTTATACGTTCAAAAACTATAGAACCCCAAAATGCCAACATATAGCAAGGCAATATGTTACTAGGTTAGGAATTCTAAACTGCAAACCTTGCCTAAATCCTTTTTTACAGTTCTTAAAAGGAATGTGGTGTTTACCTAACAACATGAAAGCATAAAATTGCTTTTTCTACTCCGGATTAAAAACAAATTTTTTTGAGAGGTTTAGGGAGGCTTTTTTGAAAGTAAAAAAGTTATGCTTGTTCCTATTAGAGGCTTAATGCATTTATTCTAGTTTGTCTTCTCTTTAAAAAAATAAAAATAAAAATCACATGCTGGATATTTACAATGGAGTTTTAAACCAGATATTGGCAGTATAACCCTCCGGGTTTCTGAGCTTGGAAGGAAAAAAAGGAGCTACATATTATTCACAGGCTGCAAATTGCCAATCCCCTTCTAACACCCCAGATTTCCTCTCGCCTCCCACAAACACAAGGAGGAGAACTACCATAACTCAGGTGCCGCCCATGCCCAACCCTCCAAAGCCGGTCCAGAAGGCTATGGTCGAAGTATCGAAGTCCGCTGAGAGGTCTACGAGGCCAGGATGGTTGCATCTCCTCCATAGCAAGCTCTCCAAAGGTCATCAACAAATGCGACCAATGCCATTTCACTGTGGTGCCCACGCCTGAATCCAGATTGAAGAGGGTCCAAGTAGTCCACTTAATTCAGGGCTGCAGCTGTGTGCCAACCACTTTCTCTTCAACTTTCCCAAAACAGAGAAAATTGAAGACTGGGTGAAAGTTGCCTAATGCAAGAGGATGGCCTTTTGAGAAGTTGCATACCATCACCTCATTCAGGGCAGGCTGTACCACCCTCTCCCACAAAGAGACATTAATCACCACTTGGACACAACCACCTATCACCTCCCAGGAAGCTTTCAACAATCAGGAGGGGCATAGGTATCCACCAGTGGTGGGCTTCAAAGTTTTTTACTACCGGTTCTGTGGGTGTGGTGTGGTGTGGCTTGGTGAGCGGGGCAAAAGAAGGATACTGCAAAATCTCCATTTCCACCCCACTCCAGGGCAAGGATTCTGTAAAAATCCCCATTCCATCCCCACTCCACTAACCTGCAGGGCAACAGAAGAAGACCCAGCCAATCAGCTGGGATTCTGATCAGGTGGAACTCGGGAGGCAGTGAATAGATGGGGCAAAGTTAGACAGAGGTGGTATTTGCAGGGTTCTCCGAACTACTCAAAATTTCCACTACCAGTTCTCTAGAACTAGTCAGAACTGGCTGAATGCCACTTCTGGTAGCTGCCCTCACAGTTCCAAGGACCCTATCCACTTCCTTAAGC
Source organism: Rhabdophis nuchalis (assembly GCA_039707465.1). NCBI lineage: Eukaryota > Metazoa > Chordata > Lepidosauria > Squamata > Natricidae > Rhabdophis > Rhabdophis nuchalis. The sequence goes on from CM077645.1 coordinate 63,848,581, forward strand.
GAAATTGACTCAAACTCTTCCTGGATAACAAGGCTCAGACATGTCTCTATCATCTCCAAAGGATCTGTCCAGCCATAATCCCACTCCTAGCAAACAGGACTGACTTTATCTGACAGATACCAAGAGTATTTTTCACAGTGAACCTGGAAGGGCTACACTTAAAAAAAAAAAAGCCTAGTTGGCTATCTACTGATGCAATGAGAGGAAAGATGTAATTATGCTTCACCGACCTTCTGATCACCAGATAAGTACTAATATAGGCTCTTACCTCTTCTTGATCAGCCTCACTCCTTGTCTTCCTCCAATAGCACTGAAGGCATCTCTTACATTGCTTCATCTCTCTGAATCATTCAGTAAACCATATAAGAGCTATATAAGATCCACACACAGAGAAAGTTTGCACAGTTTGGTCCATGGCTCCCACCTCCTGCTCATTCTAAGCTGTATCAAGAATGTGACCATCTGGAGGGTATCTGATTGGAGGAGAAGACTGGGGAAGAGGGAGGAGACAGAAAATTACATTAGGTAGAGTATAACCAGAGGTGGTGTTCTGACCGGTTTACCAGAATCGGTAATGAAAAACATGGGTGGCCCTGACCACCTGGCCCAGCTTTACAGCATCCCATTTAGGTCCCTTTCTAAAGCAAAGCACATGCACAGAAGGCGGAGTACGCGTACTCACATTTGTGAACTGGTAGGGAAGGTAAGTTCTGGATCTAAGTTCTGGATACCACCCCTGAGTATAAGCCTTGCGGAGGAAGGTCCCATTGTGGAAGTATCTGCCTTTCTGAATGCAAGGCGGAAAACACAATCCCACCATAGGTGGATTGCTACTGGTTCGCACTGCTTCAGGCGAACCGGTAGTGGAAATTGCAACTGGGTCGCTGAACTGGTAGGGATGACCGACTGGCCATGCCCCCAAATCAGTTCCCCGTTTGCGCATGCCTTTGCTGCCATGTTTTTTACTTCCTTTTTAAATGTTCTGCGCATGCTCAAAACAATTTTTCGGCAACTGCACATGCAGCGAACCAGCAGGAACACCGGCAGAAACCTACCCCTGAATCCCACTGATTATATTCATAGGTTACCTGCTGTTATGACCCAGCTTACAGAATCTGGAGCAAAACTAAAGGAAAGACTATAAAAAGTGTCATCCTGATCCAGCCATGAACTTCTAGAGCAGCTGTTTCTCAGATATCTGATGAGTATTTGAAGCCACAACATCATACTCAGTTATACAGAGGTGTAACAGGAAGCCAGTGTCAGAAATAATTCTCTAGATTATTATCCAATTTTTTTGATTTCCTACAGATCCAGAACTTTCTCTTTTTTAAAAAGTGCCATTTGGTTGTAGCGCATAATTTTTAAATCTCTCACATCATTTTTGGCTGCAGGCAATGCTGCTCCCCACTTTCCTGAAAAGTATACATGATTTATTTTCTTTTGGATGACATAACTTTGGGAAACAGCGATATCTATGCAACATTTGTTTTCTTTATAAACACAGAAGCATCTGCCTCCTATGGCTAAATTTGCAGGCTGGGGCTCTCCTGCTCTTTCTAAAAGTAAATGGAGAGCTGCAGAAAAACCTGCATTTACCTTTCTTTTTACTAAAAGATTTCATATTCCAAAGGCTGCAGGAAACAGACTTCAGGCTGCAGAGAGACATTTCTGCCCTGTTAAAATACATTTGGAAGATACAGTATTCCAGCTCTTGACCAATTTAATAAGGATTGCTAGCAATATTACAGAAAAAATATCCATTGAAAAATAGTACATCTCAAATTCCCTGGTAATAGGTTTCTTTATATAGTGTTATTTTGTTGGCCAGAACTGTACTCTGCACACTGACTACAACAGCCCTGATATAAAGTTACATTACATTGGAAGAGAAAAATACTGTTGAATGCTTTTGGTTTTTAAAATATTTAAGGATATACTTGCAGGATGGCAAAGATTTTGGCTAAGGTAGTTACCTCACAAAATGTATATGTATATATAAATTTAAATATTCCCACTGATTTAGACCTGGCTGGTTTCAGAAGATTTTCCAAGACACATATTATTTCTCTTTCTGTGCATCTAAAAATGAAAACAAGTAGGTATACCCAGAAATTCAATGACCAGATAATCATAATGAGAAACAGTTTGATCTAGTAGTTGAAGTACTATCCTAGAAAGCAGGAGATGGTGAGTTCAAATCTTGCTTTTGCTGTGAAAGCCAGCTGGTCGCTCTCTCTGAGCCACCTCAAAAGGTTATTGTTGGGAAAATAAGAGGAAGGATTTGAATATATTCTCCACCTTATGTTACTTGTTAAAATAATAAAGGCAGGTTACAAATAATACATAAATAATATAATATGTGAAAAGGCTGGCTTAAGACAAGAGAAATAGTGAAAAATTGAATTTGAGAGCATTCACTTGATTCTGCTATTTATTTGATAGATCTTCAAATAAATACAAACTAGTTCGTTACAAATTTCAAAGAAGCTTCCAGATCTTTTTCAGTGGTCTCCCACCAAGGTAAGGCCAGGCCTGCTTATCTTCAGTGTAGAATGCCTTTCTAGGCTTTCAGAACAGATTATTTGGTAGTAATTTCACTTGTAGCTACTTTGACTTGCAGCAGATGGCAGTGAATAAACACGAAAGGCTTACTATTTCTATGGGCTGAAAAATAAAAGAGCCCGTTTGAAATATGGAATGCATTTGGTGTAGAATAAGCATACTTGGGTCTGACAGGATAAAAGGATGAATAGATAGGCTAATAAAACATATGAAATTACCAAACTAGACAGCAATGACCATATGAGCAAATAAACTAAGTATGTTTTCATGACAGTGATTACAGTCATGAGGAACAATATTCAGGAAGTTAGTTCTCGCTCTTATTATTGAAGCAATGGGTAAATAGAGATCAGGTTGGAGCTAGAAACAAAATGGTAGCTTGAACTCTGCAAGATTTCCTATGAGCGAATGTTTATACATGTCTACTCAAAAGAATGTCCTGTTTTCAACAAAGCTTGCTTTCAAACAAGAATAAAATCATAGCCTTAATGGAGCTGGGCTGATATCTAAGAATACACTGACAAAGGTGATTTAATTAAGTACAAAAGTGGAGCTTTGCGTAGAGCTAGTCCTAATATCCTGATATCTCTCCAACAAGCATAGATTAGGTTGTCAGCTATTATAGATCAAGATTGGATACTATTTTCATGAAGTATAAATCACTTCCACCAGTGTCACACAACCATTTCAAACCCACCAGGATGATCATTCATGAAATACAGAATACTTGCTGAAAAGATGTAGTGCCTTTTCCAATTGACCAACAGATGAAGGCAAAGAAATTTAGTTGGTATCTTACCCTCTGAACTAGCTTACGTTCAAGTGGTTGGCGTTCCCTCCCTCCAATGTTACAGAAAATGGGGGGGAAATACATTGGTTGTACACCCCTTGCTCACATTTTAGATCACATTTTGTGCATGTATCCAGAAGCATGCAAAACAATAACAGTCCTGAATTCTTGCTATGAGCAATTCTAAAGCTACCTAGAAGTTACCCTTCCTCTATGTAACGATCCCTGTAAGAAGTGACAAGAAATACACTAATAAAGGGGTCCCCAACCTTTGCAACTTTAAGTCTGAAGCTCCCAGACCTCTCCAGCCAGCAAAGCTGGTTGGAGAATTCTGGGAGCTGAAGTCCTTCAGACTTAAGGTTGCAAAGCTTGGGGACCCCTGCGACTAATACATGTACTTATGCAGAAAACCCACATGCTGGTAGGGTGTTTGAAAAAGGAGATGGGGAACTTCCCTTTAAATGACCAGTATTCTAAAATTCTGTGGGAAGAGAGTTTCCTTGAGTAAAGAAGGTGAGAGATGGAGTTAATCACAACCACATACAGTAGGTCTGCATCTGGTTCCAACCAGGCATGAAGTCCACATGTCAGAATGCCTGTATTGCATCAAAACCAGCCTCTTGCAAAGCTTTTTTCCCCATCTACAGGGTGCTATCATACACATCTCTTGGAAGAGATTCCAGCTCAGTTCCATTTTCAACTATTGCTTCTATTTTCTTTGTTTGTCTACACTAAGCTTTAACTCATTTTACAGAAAACCAGCTTCTTGCAAACATTAAAGTCACGGTGGGATAGATCTACAGGAGGCACCACCAGCTTTAATAGTCCGCTAGACAAATAATTTAGATATCTGATAGATATCACATTTTTTCCCCAGTTAGTGCGTATGCCTAGAACCAACAAATGTAACCGCTAATACATGTTTTTGGCCAAGGCTACTATACTATTGTTTATTGTACCATAAAAAGAATTGAATCAAGTACATTTTTTTCTCAGAAGACAGATAAAGGTCAATTTCCCTTAGCACTTTTTTGAGCATCCTAACCCTAAATCTCTCAAAAGATCTCACTCGTATTGTCTAATAGGGGAAGATAGAACTTTTGCCTACCCTTCTACCCCAAATCCCGACATCGCAAAGAGAGGACATTTGCTGTCAATAATTATCTTGAAAGACCCATGGAAGATTATTTAAATAGATCAGTGGTTCTTAACCTGTGGTCTGCGAAGCCCTGGGAGGCCCCACAATATCATCACAGGGGGTCCTTGAAGGCTTGAAGAAATGTTATGATTTAAATCTTAAATTAAGTCTTGGTGGTCGGTGGCCATGGTCTCTGGCCACAAAAAGTATTTAAAGGCGTCTGTGGTGAAGAAAAGCTTGAGAACCACTGCAATAGATTATTACTGCGGTGAGATTACTATCTGCACAAAGTTGGAAAGATTCGGCATTAGCCACCATGGAAGAATGCTTGGTGAAATGGTGAAACTTCGTGAAGATGCTGAGATGCATAGTGAAACTTGCTGAGATGGACAAACTGACTTTTTTGATTGGAGAAAAGAATAATATGTAGATTTATTGGTGACTGGAAAAAACTTTGTGGACTTCTTGTGCAAAAAATAAAAGAACTTGTGATTTATGATTTTGATAATTAGGTAACATAGATCATAGAAAAGGGAAAAGACATGAAGTAGCTTTAGAGCGAGGGATTTGATTAGAATGTTATTTGATTATACATTCATTCTTTTTACTTTCTTTCCCTTTTTCTACATCCTTTATTTTTGTGTCATCTTTAACTTTCCTGTCTTTTTATTTTTCACGTTTACTTTATTATGTTTTGTTTGTATGTATTTTATAATGTACATAAAATCTTTTGATATAAATTTTTTTTTAAAAAGAATTTGAAAGACTTGCATTTCAGCTCTGAAAATTTGAATGGACCGTGATCTGAGAATACTTCAATGTTGTGAACCTTAATATTTGAAAGTTTGAAATTCTTGAAACAAGCAGGGGGAAAGAATGCGATTGTTGAAGTGGAGGAAGGAGAAAGACAGGGAGAATGTATATGAACATCGAATTAATCAACTAGTAGTAACTGATATTGCAATGGATAGTATAGCAGTAGTGGAATAAGGAGAGGGAGGTGCTCTCCTAAACTCTCCTTATGGCTTTCTTTTACAAATATATAAGAACAAGAGGGTCTTAAGACATTTAGGGCTTTAGACAGTTGAATGAACACTTTTTATTTTCCCCGCAACCAAATATGGGAATCAATATTTTGAAGTTATATAATCATTTGGGGCCAATGAAACCCTTGGAACAGTCTACAATGGCAAACTGCCAGAGACTACATTGAAATAACTCATGATACACGTTTTAACTTAACCAATGTGATTATCAGCTTCATATTATGAGGCTCATATAAAGCTGATTTAAATTCAAGCAGACCCTTGTTCAGCTGGATCCTGCCAAATTCAGCCTAAATATCCAGCTCTGTGCAACCAATCATAATAATAACAGTTTAGTTTATACAATCTCCTCAGTTCAAGCTAATATCACTATGCTGTGTTTCTGTTTGTCTCTATCGCTCATCTATCTGATTCAGTGAAATATTACTGTTGTTTCAAATTAAGAAAAATCCTTTAACTAATTACAACATAACTATATTTTCTCAAGAAATTGGTATGTTATTTTTTTATTTATTACTGTGGTATTTCTTAGAAATCTAAATGTTTTAAGTGTCATACAAAATTCAGAAATAATATAAAAATAATAAAGCTCAATATGAAAAATATAGTCCAGCCTAGTAGCTATTCCTTGCTACATAAACAATATTAAAAGGGAAAAAAATGTAGTACAGAATAGCTAAGCAACACTGAAATTAAAACTACTGTATCGGGACTACAATCAATTACTAAAAGATTAGAAAGATAGAAAGGTCTTAAAAGAGTAGTTGAAGCGAAATACAGACCCTAACTTTCTTAGGTTATTTAAAAAACATTGAAACAAAGTTGCTTCATAGTTACATGTTCTAAATGGGGGATTCCATTAATAGTGAAGAGATTCCTTCTTTGTAAGGGGGAACAATATAGATCTAGAATAGATAATGTTAAGAGTCAACAAATATGTACTCATCCTCATCCTCATCAACATCTTAGCCATTGTCATTATCATTCATTGCAGAATGAAGTCCTCTTCTTCATGTTTCCAACCCATACAGGTTCTGAGCTTTCTTTTGTCAATTGGGCCATAATACTTGCTGATGTCAACAATCCAACTTGTTTTAAGTCTCTTTCACAGATGCTTTTTATTAAGTGGGATCCATTCTATGACTTCCTTGGTCCACTTGCCATCAGTTCTTCTTGCTATGGGACCAACCCATTTCCATTGCAATTCTTTTACTCTCTTGATGATATCATATATTTTCATGTGTTCTCTAATCCATTGTCTTGTAACACTGAGCATGTACAAAGCATATAAAGCTCATCACAGAATCATCACAACCTTTTTTAATTTGATACTAGTGAGATGTGTGGGGACCGTGACTTGCAAAAGTCTTATTGGCCACATGGGCTCAAAAATCAGGAATTTAGATTCCAAATGCATTTTAAAAAAGGCTGGGGAATACTTATTGATCATTTGTTTCATGATTCATCTAGTCTGAACATGTGACCACATTGGTTTTTTTTAGGAGGATTCTGCCAAAACGTAACCAACTACCAATGTTATACAGCTCAAGAGAAGGCAGTTTGGTCGTCTCCGGGAGCTTATTTTTATCTTTTAAATTTTATCTTGACAAATTTTGGGTATACAGTTCATCCGAATAGTGCCAAAAGGCACAAACACTAATTTTCTTTCTGTCTTAGGACTAGATTCTAAATGGGCAAATAGATTTGGCAGATGCAAAAACAACAAGAAATGTAATAACTTTAGAACTGCTAGGTCAGTTTACATTGGCTGAAAACCGAGTTCTCTGCTTCCAGATAGGCTTTAATGATAATATTTTAGTTATATCTATGAGAACAGAAGATTCTATAGATCCTAGGCATACTTTGTAGATATAAACAATAATAGGCTCAGAGTTCTCTTGCCTTGTAGAAACACACCATTTATATTTTTTCGCTTAATGAGCAAGAGAAGGATTGCCAACATGTAATTATACAAAATATATACCATGCTGATTAGGGATTCTTGTTCTTTAATGTTCAAAAGAAGCTTTTAAGTTCATGTTATATCTTCTCTCTTCCTTTCTAATGAGATATGCCTTATCTGGCTCAGGGCATGAAAAAAGATACAATTAGTTTGAGGGGGGAAATGCTATAGTGTCATCAGTAAGAAAATTTCTTCCAAATGTATAAGATGAAGTCTCGATTTTCCTGAATCTCCCTCTTGGTCGGGTGATGGAATTCACAGTCAAAACAAAAATTAATTAATTGAAAATTCCCAAGCAGAGTTCTGCTAATTCACAGTAGAATCTGGCAATTTTTCCTAGAGGGTCAGGATAGAAAAAAAGTAACTTTTTGGCTAACCTGCTTCCAGAACTGCAAATGTTACAAACATACGTACGTACGTACGTATGTATGTATGTATGTATGTATGTATGTATGTGGGTTGCTGCTGGCATTACTGCTGGTTCGGTGCACGCACAATATATTAAAAGATTGTGGTTTTGGTTTCCTCAGGGTAACTAGAAGATGACATCTTCCCTTACTTCATCGAGGTGGTTGCTGGTCCATATTTGCAAGAGGTTGACTTGCGATCCACTTGATACCGCAGTCTTGAGATACAGTCAACCGATGATTAAGTAATTCACACAATAAAGAAAGAGCCAGTTCAGCTTTAAACAAGACAGGATCTGTTTGGAGATAAATATGAACAATTCTGACATAATTAAGGGGGTCATTTATGCAGCTTAGACAGTTCCTGTAATATGCTGGCTGTCCTTGTTATGTGAAAAGAGCTAATAAGTACAGTATTGTGTGGACTAAATATGGTGGTTTTATACGTAAGCAATTTTATTTTGGTTCTGTTTAGCGACGTCTAGGGCTTACAGAATTATGCTCTCCATAATCAGCTAATAAAATTTTAATGCTGCTGGTGACATGCTTGGTTTCTTTAACATGTACAGTATTAGGTTAGGAGGCTCATCTGCTAATATGAAAAAGCAGATTTGCTTGCCATGTGGCCTGAAAACTGGAGTTCCTAATCAGAAAAAAATGAGAAAGAAATACAATATATGCAATGCGGAAAGGAACAAGTGGAAAGGAAAATTCTGATGCTTTGCATTGCTGTGTTGAAAACAAGGGTCAAGCTAGCAGTAGTGGGTTTTTTTTGGGGGGGGGTTGTAATATTTCTCAAAGAGGCTTTCCAAATTTAGTGGCACCAACATGGTCTTTGATCAGAGAATCATGCTGACACAAAGCCACATTCCCCCCCCCCCCCAAAAAAATTTCAGGATCATAAAATGTTCAGGAAAAAGAAAACAAAGTTTAGTGACTTTAACATTCAAAAACGTCAAGGATGCTACTAGAAAGATGTATGAATGGGTTTTGTGTGATTTTTACGAAAACAACTACGGTAGTTAAAAGTCAGAAGTATAGAATTGTTGATTTTAATTACATGATTGAAGGTTTATTTTCCTGATCAATTTTGTTCCCTGTTGAGCTGTGCAGGCAGGCTTAAAGTAGAACTCAGGGAGAGAAATATGACTAATAATGGCAGAAATCCAGTGATAACCACCCCGACTATCCTCTGTTCATCTGCTGGCATTTCACTCTCAATTTCACCCAGCTGTCTCAGGCTAAGATGCTTCCTCATGCCCACAATAATGTGCATCCTTCCAGTCCTTGAGTCAGCAGAAAAATATGACATCACAGTTGTGCTGCTCTGATGACCGAGCTCTAACATGCGTCAATACTGAGGCCCACAGATAATCTGTTTGTACAGCTTTACTGCAGCACAATTTAAGATCAGTGATTGGTCAGCTAACTTGCTTTTCCCCCCTATCCCAGTGATGGCGAACCTATGGCACGGGTGCCACAGGTGGCACACGGAACCATTTCTTAGGGCAGGCGAGGCGTTGCCCTGTCAGCTCCAGCGCGCATGTCCAGCTGACTTCGGCCTTATTTTGAGACCGTTTTTCACCCTCCGGGGGCTTCCCTGAGGACTCCGGAGGGCTGAAGGCTCCGGAGGGCGAAAAACGACCCTACCAGCAAACCAGAGGGGAAAAGCACGCACATGTGTGGCACTCCCGTGCACAATCCCCCCTGCACTCCCCCCACTTTTGGCACACCAGATAAAAAAGGTTCGCCATCACTGCCCTATCCCATGTAATGGCAGCTTCCAAGTGCTTTTGTTGAAGTGTGCCAGGGCAAGTGTGGGTGAGTACCTAGGATGGAGGCTTTTGCCTGACTGATAGGTCACCTATGAGACGTGTTCTATGTCAGTAAACTGTAAACACCAATGTCGAAAAATTGTCTGGAAGAGGTAAGTCTGAAGAGATTCTCAGTCATCCAGGTCATGGTTGTCCCAAAGGTGCTTCTTCAGGAGGCAACTGGACTTTCTTGTTTTTTCTTTTGAAGATGTTTCACTTCTCATCCAAGAAGCTTCTTCAGTTCTGACAGGAGCTTCCATTCTCCACTATCCTGTCAGAGCTCAAGAAGCTTCTTGGATGAGAAGCAAAATGTTTTCAAAAGAAAATAAAAACAAAGACCATTTGCATCCTGAAAAAGCACCTTTGGGACCTAGAAGAGGACAGTGACCATAACTTTTGTCAATAAGGTTCCTAAGATTCTAAACATTCCACGAACATTAAATTGGCCTCAGTCAGTATCACCCAGAAACATTCCCTGAGATATGCCCCATTATATTAGATCAAACTGAATATGAATATGTCACTTTCCTCCCAAAGGAATGAAAATAGAAGAAAATCTGGCTATGCAAAATCCTTATTACAAAAGCAACAGAAAACTTCCTGACAGTTAGAACAATTAATCAGTGGAACAGCTTGCCTCCAGAAGTTGTGAATGGCCCAACACTGCAAGTCTTTAAGAAGGTGTTGGATAAGCATTTGACTGAAATGGTATAGGGTTTCCTGCCTAGGCAGGGGGTTGGACTAGAAGACCTCCAAGGTCCCTTCCAACTCTGCTATTGTATTGTATTAAACATTCTCTCTCTCTCTCTCCTATCATCTATCATCTATGTAATATCTATCTTATTTATCACATTTCTAAACTGCCTTTCTCACCTAAGCAATCTTGGGTAGTTTTCAATAAAAACATAAAAAGCAGAACAAAAGTACAAACATAAATTCAACAAAGTTAAAACAGAATTAAGAACAAAGTTAAAATTAAAAACCCGGAGGGACCATTCTCTTGTCACCAGCCCAGGGTCACATATCATCCTTTGACCTTCATTGCATTGTCAGAGGCAGATCTAAACACTCTTTTAGAAGGAGAGTAAGGCCCTACCTCACCTCTGGAGGTAAGATGTCCCAAAGAGCAAGGGCAATGACAGAGAAGGCTCTCTGCCTAGATCCCATTGGTTGATATCCTTTAACTGATGGTATCCACAACAAACCTTTCCTGCCTGATTGGCTGGTCTCTTTCCTTGTTAAAATCATCATGCAAAGTTAGTTTTTATAGACACATAATCTGTTTCTTTGAAGGTCACCAAACACCAAAGGCTTAATAATAGGACATATTCTTTCACAAGGCTGCTGGTATATGTAAGAAGCCAATGTAATGACTCTATATTTGGAAAGAGTGGGTCAGGTATGACATGAGCAGATGCCTTTGTAAAAATCAGTTGCCCAGTTTCTTCTGAAATCCAACACAAAATAGTTATGAAGAGCAGAAAGCAGTGATGGTAGAGGATATGCCTGTAGCAGCCTCAGCAGCTAACAGAAGCTTAGAAGAAGCCAGTCATTGACACCAAGAACATGAATGAAGCATTGTAGGTCATTCACATACCAAGACTTGGCTAAGTAATATAAGGTATATACTACTTTAAAACTGAACAATTAAGGAGAAATTTTTATTGCTTCTGCAGTAGACTGTGGATGAGCAAATGGTGCATCATGGCGACATGATCTCTATAAATGGCTAGTGGAGTATCTTCCTGGCACTGTTAGTTGAAAGCACAGATGAGAAGTAAGTTACTCTTAAATAATTTATGCCTTATTTGCACTTTCAGCTAATGGTGACATGAGGTGAGAGGGAAGAAGGGAGATCACAGTTGAGCATGCTGGTTTCACTTTTCTTCTCTTTGATCTCCACAAATACACAAAGAAGTGTTTTTGATGTTTCAGAGCTCTTAAATCCATTGACTCTTCATAAACAGAAGAAGCTCCCTATTGCATAGAAATCTCTAATTGTGGACAGCAGCAAGAATAATATCAGGGTAAGCAAAATTAGTGTGTTCATTCTTGTCCCCACAGAATGAGAGTGAGCATCTGTCAAATTGCATGTGTCCCCCTCCCCACAAGATCTCCATTTGTGTATTCTTCAGCATTCCCAGTTTTATCAACAATTGTGGTAAATGTGAGTGAGTATGTGTGTGTGTTAAAGAAGAGAATAGAAGAAGGCTATCTCCCAGAAATTTCCCAGTAGCATTTCTGCCTTGGTCTCCAAGCCCATAAAATCATTGGAGAATCTGCTGTAGCTGTCTAAAGAGTCAGGACACTGAAGTGGTATCCAATTGCTCAAATGTTGCCCTATACAACATATGAGTAAATTATTTCTCTTTTTGGGAGAGGAAAATCAGTGAGAATGAAAACTAAAATCTAAACTGATTTATCTGGGAATATAAAAGGACATTTATTCATAGATAGGCATATAATTTCAGTGTTAATGCAACTAACTTCATTTATGCTCAAATTCTATTTGGTTTTTTTAATCAACATACTTTCAAATAAACTATAAAGTAGTAACATACTTGATTGATTAGCCATTAGGTCATATCAGAATACAAAATATGAAATCCAGAATAATAATAAAATGGGTATGAATCAGAGGTGGGTTGCTGCTGGTTTGGCACAGATCAGGTTAACCAGTAGTAGCAGTGGCGGGAGACTCCGCCCATCCACCCAGACACTTCTGCGCATGCGCAGAAGAACGCATGGGAGCATGGCCGAACCAGTAGTAAAAAAATTAGCAACCCACCTCTGGTATGGATGTAAATCTTTTGGACAAGATTATCTTGGGAGAAATGTGCTAAGGTTGATATTTTAAATAGCCATTAGAAACAGGAATTTAAAACATCAAGATCAAAACATACTTCATAGAAAGCTCATATTTATCCAAAAGAAAGCCGGATATATTTCTGAAATATGACAGGCCCCCAAGCGAGGAGGACAGTGGGAGCAAGAATAAACTGAATTGTTCAGTAAACAGAAATGACAGGCCTGTTTTGTATTGAAGGGTTCTTGCTTTCCGATTCTTCTTACACACGACAATATTTTGAATCTTCATAGCATAGATTTTTTTGCAAGATGTAGGAGGAATACATTTAGCTAGTTACATGGATTTGATCCTATCTTGTTTTAGATCACTAGAAGTTATTCAAATTGAGCAATGTGTCCAAAACACAAAGGGCACATTTCTTATATTTGAACAAGCAAGATAAATGGAAACATTTGCTTTTTACTACTACTGTACTGCTGCTATTTAATTAAAGTGTATTCTCCTCTCTAAATTGAGAGCAAATCCCACTCGTTACTCACACTGATGATGTTACCTAGCCTGGGTAATGAAATGTCTGCAAGAAGGCAACCAAGCTCAGAGAGCACCAGGGACTCTTCATTATTACCCCAAGTTACAAATATTCTCTATTATCAGTATTCTCTTCTCTGCTTTGCATGTCTTCTGGTATGCTTTATTTTAATTCATCTGAGTAGGGATCTTAGATATCCTATGTACTCTTGAAACATTTTACACAGAACTGTAGATACAAATCAGTGGTGGGTTTCAAAAATTTTAGAACCTACTCTGTAGGTGTTGCCTATTTTGTGGGCATGGCTTGGCAGTCATGTGACAGGGTGGGAGTGGCCACCTTTTAAAATGTGGTGAAACTCATTTAACAACGCTCTTGCTTAGCAACCAAAATTTTGGACTCAATTGTGATGATAAATTCTTTCTTTCTTTCTTTCTTTCTTTCTTTCTTTCTTTCTTTCTTTCTTTCTTTCTTTCTTTCTTTCTTTCTTTCTTTCTTTCCTTCCTTCCTTCCTTCCTTCCTTCCTTCCTTTCCTTCCTTTCCTTCCCGTTGTGTCACTGGCAGCGGCGGGCCAGATTTACTTCTAGGTACGCTGGTGGAATCCCCTCTCACCGGTTCTCTAAATTTCACCAACCGGCTCTTGCGAGTAGGTGCGAGCCTGCAGAAACCCACCACTGGTACAAATGCTTAGTCCAGAGGTGGTATTCAACCAGTTCTGACAGGTTCTGCCGAACCAGTAGCAGAAATTTTGAGTAGTTCAGAGAAGAGGCAAAGAGGCTGGCCCCACCCCCCACCCCCACTGCCCCCCAGCCTCCTAGCTGATCTTCTTATTGCCCTGAACGGGAGAATGGAGCTAGAAAGCAGGTTAGTGGGGTGGGGAGGGAATGGGGATTTTGCAGTAACCTTCCCCTAAAAGTAGAGAGGGAATGAGGATTATGCAACAGCCATTCCCTACCACGCCCACAGAACCGGTAGTGAAAGGATTTGAATCCCACCACTGGCTTAGTCCCTCTCCCTTTGAAAATAATTCAGGTCTTTCCCATGTATAATTTTGAGATCTTTTTTTCAAATCGTTCTTTTACATCAGGCAACATAAGGAGAAAAATATAGGGGGGAAATCTCTTCATTTGCTCTCATACCAGTCAAACTTTTAAGCCAACTCACTTATTGGGGTAAAACACCATGAAATAAGAAGGAGTGGGGGGAAAACCTTATTTCTGAGTCAACATGCATAAGATTTCTTGGAAACGTATTAACTTAACTATACCAATATTTCCTGGCAGCGAGTTTGGCTGTATATTTACATGAATTGCTATGTTGATGTCTCTTTTATTTTTCTAAAGAACCATACCAGCTAAATATAGTCAGGTTGTGGATAGCGGGAAGAGAAGGGAGATTATTATTTTGCTTTCTCTCCAGAATCCAAATGCAAGCTTGGAGCATGGAAGCTGCATCTCGGTGCAGGCTTAAGGAAAAGCTAGAGGAAAGGCTTAACTAGATGGCAAGTCTTTTAAGAGGACAAAGAAAAATCTGATCCACAGGAATTAACATCAACAGGCATTAATGTAAGAAGAAGCCCTGATTTTTCAGCTTAGTACACATTAGGACATTAAAGAAGTGAAACTAATTTTTGTCATTAACCTTAAAAATTTGGTGCTTTGGGAAAACGCCCAGCTGCTCCTTGCAATCTGTCGCTCAATGTTTGTCTGCATTAAGTTGTCTTTTACAAATCTTCCCAATACTTTCTCCATTGGGAAGGGTTGACCAGTTGTCAAACAACTCTTCAGGTTTACAATTAGAAAAAAGACGAAAGACAAGCAGTTTACTCCTGACTGGACAAATTTCCGCCCTGTACGTATTGCATAAAACAGGGGGAAAATAAACAGGATTTATATTTTTGATAATTAGACAGATTATGCAAAGAAGAGAGTCATTATGCAAGTTTTAAAAGACAAGGTAAAATTAAAATTGTACTTATAACTGCTATGAAGAAGATTGGAAGCAGCTTTATATCTTTTTTTTTTCTATTTCTCTTTTACTTGTTCTTCCTCCTTTGTATTTTTAGCTTTCTTTTTTGTTTAATTTTTTCTTTCTTCCTTAACTATGCATTGATTTGTATTCATTTTTAACTTTTTAAATAATTATTATCTAAATATCCCCTGTTTAGCTTTGCCTTTTTACTTATATCTCTCCCAAGCCTTTTGCTTTTATGCACCACTAATTTAGAATGACACTTGAAGCCATCGCCCCTATCAATTGCTCCCTCCATGTGATTATAATGATCTTCTAGTCCAAATTACAGACCTGTTATTCCCTCTGTGGTGCTTCATCCCTGCAACCTTCATTCAGAAAGGTGATAATTTCATGATCACAATCCACAATGCCTTCTTTCATACCAATGGGTAAGCTTCTATGTTCCCAATATATAGGCACTGTAAGGAACCAAACAGACTGGATTTATAAAACATTAAGAGAAAACAAGATTAAAATTAATAGAGCTTAGCATATTCTGCAAATATATATGATGTATGATTACTTGATATGGTTAGTGTATTACTTAATATTGAAGATGGGATCTAGGAATTTTTCTATACATTCAGTGCAACCTTAAGTGACAATTACTACCTCCACTGGAAATTATATTCAACAGAATCTGGGTTAGTTATTTCCTTTCCTTTCCTGTTGTAAAGCAAAAGGTTTTGAAAGAAAGAAAGAAAGAAAGAGAAAGAAAGACAGAGAAAGAAAGAAAGAAAGAAAGAAAGAAAGAAAGTCTCAAATCTAAATTGGACACAGGAAGACAGCTGTAGACTGAACAGGAAGTGCTGCCCAAGGCTAAATAAAACAGCTGTTGCGATTCTTCTGAATAGAAAGTGCTTCTGCAATTCCACTCAGTCCCAGATCAGAAAGCAGATGTTAGCAATTATTACACATAAAAAGAACAGCACAGGATGAGCCAACGGAGGAAAAAGCAATCGGACCAATAGATTTACAACTTTCTGCTGCAAACCAGCAACTATTAAGAAACAAGTGTCAGTGTTTATTTTTCGTTCTTCCTGTACAGTTCACACTAAAGGAATCATCACTCATTCCTTCTCTCTGTTCGGCTGCAAGCTGATAACCTAAAGATTCAAGCACAACAAAACTAAGATGAAAAGAGCTCTATCCTTTATCAGAACTGCTTTGCAATGCCTCCTCCTCATCTTCCTTATGTGAACTGCTTGATCAGGGTCAACAGGGCAATTTGATGACGGAACATCAAGAAAAACATCGCCTTTCTCCTTTTTATTTAATCTATCAGCAAATACGACCTTGCTAACTCTTCCTTATTGACTTACGGTATCTCTCTGGAGTGCAAATTAAGCAGACTGAAACTGGACCTTCTACTGTTCCGCTCTGATCAGATCTGAAGTGAAAAAACGTAAACAAATGCCTCAAAGTTAAATTACTCTGATTCCAATTAGAAAGAGAGCGCCTTCTGATTCCATTGAAACCTAGGCTCTGCTCTTAAACCACATGGAAAAGTGTTTAGAAAATTATCTCAGAATAACATTGAGCCTGTTCTAGTGTCAATGATGATGGAAGAATCAAAATTTTTGGAGACCTGAGATGGTCTGACCCATCTATAGGACTGCCCAGCTACCACCATCCCCCCCCCCCATACCCACAATTTCCACAATTTATGTTCTTGCTCTTCCAGCAATGGGCAGGGAAAGAGAAGGGATTCCCTTCCCCTCTGATTGTGGCACATCTCTGGTCGCACAGAAAGTGCAATAACGGCTACAAATATGGCGACAGCATTGGTCAATGAGAAAAAGAGAAAGGAACAGGTCCTTCCCCCAACCCTCCCTACACTTTGGATGGAGAAAGAAGAAAGGCTTAGAGAAGTATGTGCTAAATAGGTGGAGGCATCTTATTAATAATAATAATAATCTTTATTGTCATTGTAATAAAATTACAATGAAATTGTTTGAGCGTTGTGCTAACATTTGCATCAGGTGGAATATAGACAGCAGTGATAACTATAACAGAAATCTCTCTAGGTAAATAAAATGGCCGACAAATGGCAGTTGAGAAGTCCATGTCTGCAGAACAGTGTGTATAAGCAACTCTACTGTTAGTACACCAGTTATTATGTGTGTAAATACACAGTCCTCCACCTTTGCTTTTACCAGAGTTGTTGTTTCTGTCAAAGCGGTGTGTGATGTGGTTAGTTAGCTCCACAGACACATCCGGTACAAGTGGATGAAGCCAGGTCTCTGTGATGATCATCACACAGCAGTCATGAATGAGCTTATTCGCTGCCATCCATAGCTCTAATTCATCAGTTTTGTGGACAAAGGATCTAGAGTTGGTTAGGAAATGCTTGGTAATGCTGGTCTGTGAGGCTGCTTCTGTAATCGAACTAGCAAACCTGGTCTGCATCCCCGCTTCTGCTTCGGCTGCCTCCTAGGCCAAACAACGATCCATGGAGAGCCTGGCAGTCTTACTATGTAACTCGGTATATTATGAGACTGCTGGAAGTTGCTGGTAATATCGAGTCGACTGGAAGATCCAATCTTTAATAATAACTTAATAACTCCCTGCGGGTATAGACTAGTTTTTGCCTAACTCTACTGTGACACCAGGAGATCAAAGCCGCAGTGCCTAAGCACGCCACCATCTTCAGTGACCCTCCATTACTTTTTTGAGCTGGAGAAAAAATGGGGAGTAGTAGCTTGTTCCATATGTTGCGGACCCAATTGGCTTTATATTTTCCAGACTGTGGGATTTATAACGATCAGCTCTTTTAGTCGTATGAATAGGGATTTGCAAAAGATGTCAGCATGGAAATCAGACTTCTAACTCTGCCTAGACACAACGAAGGCTATGGAGTCAGGGCTGAGACATCTGCATTGGCAATGGCTGTCCTGCCTCTGTGGCGTCTGTTACAAATTCCTGCTGAGTTGCATTGTCTTCATTTGAGAGTGTGCCAGTTGTTATAAGCATGCCGACTGTATGGCTGGTATGATTGGTATGACTGATATGCTGTTATTCCCCTTCAGCATATCCCCAACAAGAAGAAAACATCTGCCAGTCAGGGCACGGCAGGAGGAATGAGACAGCCCGGTTGCTTTTGTTCAGTTTTTGGACTCTGCTTGGGTTTGTCTAGGCTGGTTTGCCAGTTTCTCCTCCCAGCCTTATTTGGACAACTCTGAAGTTCAAAATAATGTGAAGTAAGGAAACTCATAGGAAGGTGATTTCCAAGGCTGAAAGTATTTCTACAAAAAGAAAGAAAAGGCAAGAAGTCGGGTCCAAATGGTTTCTTCTCTAGCCAGTGTAATTAGAGGTACACTGAGTTCTTGGGCTGAACTGGATAAAAATATGGGGGTTATTACATCATCTGGAGGACACTAACGTTGGAAAAATTCAATTGGTTTGCTTCAAGGCACACCACAATAAAACTTTGGAAATATTTCTCTTGGTCCTCTTTTAAAGCAGAAATATTACCGATAAGAAAATCCTCCGAGCTATGTAGCCTCCAAGCCGTGCGGGAAAGGCTGATAAAAAAATGTTGCACTGAATCAGTGCAGAAAGTATCCTATTCCAGCTTAAAAACAAACAAATAACAATAGCAAAACTGAAATTGTTTAAAAGTTAAGCTCTAACTAAAGATCAAAGAGCCCTCCAACCCCATGACACATGCTTTCTTGGCCTAGCAGGCTTATTGGCATGACTTAGTGGCAAGGTTAACTTCTTCTTGGAATGAGGTATTATGCACTGTTTGTGTGGCACACACACACACACACACACACACACACACATATATAAATCTGAGAAATGTATTATTGCTACTCTTTATATGATCTATTATGGAATAAAGAAAGATGCATATATTTTTATATGCAATCATGCAATAGAAAAGCACGCCTCCTTAGATTAGGACCAACATGTAATGAAGAAGAAAATTCATTTATGAAAATTTAGACAGAGATAAACAAGAAGCATGGAAAGAGGCTTTGCTTTCAATTTTGGGGAGTAACGTTGATCTGAAAAAACGAAAGGAAGGGACTGAAAAACTACATACAGACAGGCACAGGTAGTCCTTGACTTACAACAATTCATTTAGTGACCATTCGAAGTTACGACAGCACTGAAAAAACAATTTTTCACATTTATGACTGTTGCCGCATCCCCATGGTCACGTGATTTACACTTGAATGCTTGACAGCTGGCTCATATTTATGACAGTTCAGGGGTTGCTGTCGGTTTTACTACCAGTTCGCAAACTGTGCACAATGGGCGTGTGCGCGCTGTTCAATGTAAATTGTTTCTCACGCATGCGCAGAACAATTGACAGTGAACTGCGCATGAAATATAAAATCCAAAGTGGCGGTGGCCCAGTGGCAGCAAGGGAACCAGTTCAGGGACTTGGCCGGCCAGGCCTGGGTCTCTGCTGGTTCTGCAACCCAGACCAGAATTCCACTACTGGTTTGACCGATACCCTTTTGTCATGTGATCTCCTTTTGCGACCGTTTGACAAGCAAAGGTCGGTGGGGAAGCCAGATTCACTTATCAACGGTGTTACTAATTTAAGAACTTCATTGATTCACTTAATAAATGTGACAAGAAAAGTCGTAAAATGGGGCAAAACCAACTTAACAAATTCCTCACTTAACAACATGAATGTTGGGCTCAAATGTGTTGAGGACTACTTGTTCAGAGACCAAATATTCTAGGCCAGGGATGTCGAAACTTGGGAACTTTAAGACTTGTGGACTTCAACTCCCAGAATTCCCCAGCCAGCTATGCTGGCTGGGGAATTCTGGGAGTTGAAGTCCACAAGTCTTAAAGTTCCCAAGTTTCGACATCCCTGTTCTTGGCATTTCAGTCAAATATACTAGGTATTCATAAAGCAAGAGGATAAAAAGAGGTAGACAGACCAAAAGGGAGAGCATGACATAGAAAGGACAAGCCAGATCAAAAGGGAGAGGTGAAATAAATCTGAATCCATCTCTTTCTCTCTAAGTAAACCTATCAAGATGTTAACAGACAACAGAATTGTATTTGCATAAGTGCAAACTGAAAGCTGCGTTTGATAAAACTAATGAGACCTATCATTCCACTCACTCCTTTTATAGCTCTGCTCACAGAGCTGTTTTTACCCAGATGAGCTTGTGAAATTCATTACTTGCTTTAATCAATCACATTTGCTAATACACAATAAGAACAGTTTTTTCTTCCTTTCTGAACACTGTTGTTGAATTAAAGGGAAAGCTGTACTTAGACATCCTTTAACAATGATACAACTAAGAATGATTTAAGCCAGTCTCATTCATGGGCTAGACCCAAAAGCAAGGCAATACCATGAGAACTTTGGACCATAAGGCCCAAAGATTCATGAGGTTGTAAATAGCCATTACTACTAGTTGCCTGGTCTGACGTGAACTTGTCCACTCCCTTTTTAAGGCCATGCAAAATGGCTATCATAGTTACAAGTGCAAGCAACAAATTTCATTGTGTGGGGAAAAAAATCCTGATGATTCTACATACTTTCAATGATGACCTCAAATTCTAACATTGTGGGAGAGGGAGAACTGCCTTCTATCCATGTTACATACTTTCTTTCTTCTAGAGTTCTCTACAATTTTTCTAGCAGCGACCAAAAGACTACTGGTATACTCAATACTGCAAGTGTGATCTGCAGTTCTAGAATCTTCTTAATGTTTCAAGCAAGGGTATATGTGCCTTTTGATTTTACACTGAACTGAGATTTTCACAGGTGTCCTCCAGTCATTGTCAATTCAGAACTATTAATGTAGCTATAAAATTTGGAGGTTTGTTTGCTTGTTCCTGATTAGGTAGCTCAGTGGCTAAGACACTGAGCTTGTTGATCAGAAAGGTTAGCAGTTCGGCGGGTCAAATCCTTAGTACAGGTCTCCTGCATGGGTTGGACTAGATGACCTTCAAGGTCCCTTCCAACTCTGCTACTGTTTTACTGTTCCAACATAAATCACTGGACACTGAACAATATCTGCTGTTTTGTGCCCTTTACATACCTCTGGATAAATGCTTTTAACAAATCCACACATCATTTAACCTTAATACAAAAATGGTTAAGTGACATATCTTTATAACATTTCATCTCATTGTTTCAACTTCATCTCACAGGTGAGACAGCTCAAAATAGCTTTTTATAGTTGTAAAATTTTAGATGCCTTTACAGTTCTAGGGCAAGTAAGGAAAAGAGATTTCTGAACATATTCTGGATCTGCATCAGATTTTATAAATATCTTTAACTTCCTTTCCAGAATTTTTTCATAACCTTTTTAAAAAAATGCAGATTCTGAGGATTATTTTCATGGTTATATATACATCTATACACTTACCACATACCACCACCTCCTGCACACTTACATACATGCATAATTCAAGAACTATGGGAATAAACTAGTTATTAAAGCATGCTTCTTTTGATTTCTTCTGAAAAACATGTGAAATAGTCATTAGAAAGCAGATGTTAGCAATTAGGAAGGAAAAGAAGGGTACAGATTAGATTTGGCTTTTCATTGAAGAAAGATGACTCAAAATGTCAACAATTTGTAAATACTCACTGGAGAGTATGCAATTACATCCATTATATTTTGTATAGAAATTGAGCATGGTTATGCATATATATTTATGAATCCATGCTAAAAAATTTCAGCCTTCAAAAATGCTTTTAAATTAACACAAACATGAATATATTGTATCAATATTCAAATGATATAATCACAGCAAGTCACAAAGTGTTGCTCCAGCCAACATGGGAGAGAATCACAATGAATATTTGGACAAAAGGACACGGAAGAGATTTTGGAGTGTTAGGATCTTGATTTTTTGTCCTCATAACTATGTCAACTCATATAGTAACCTACCTAAAGTTACTATAATCCAAAGGAGAGACTGCTATGAAGCTAAACATGCACTTCACCACCTTAAAAACTGAATCTATTTTCTTTACTTTGGGCTGAGGGCCAAAATCAGGCAACCAGCAATGTGTGAAGAATTCATCAAGCTATAGCCTGTTCCAATTATATCTCTCCTTGAATAATTGGAAAATGAGGTTTTTATTAAGTGTTGCCTGGCACCATGGGATGTGTGAGAAAGACGGTGAGAGATTGGGGAATAATGCTTGGTTATTTCATAATAACAGGCAGGGGGAGATATGACAGAAGGCTACAACTTGGCCATTGCAGAGAAAGGAAGGTGGTGGGTGTCCTGACTTTCTTTTAGAAGTCTGTAGAATCAAGAAAATTTAGGTGACAATGAAGGTGAGCCCTCCAGCCTAAAGATTCCCCCCCCTCCTTTTTAATGCTAAGTCACTTTGTATGATTTGCTAAGGCTGAATGCAGCAGGATGGAAGTATTGAAACAGAGAGTTCCATCAGCCAGGATGTTCTGTGATGTGGCTGTAATCTGTAAGGGACTCTCACTGACCAGGAGCTCTATTAGACCATTTGAGTGTTTGTAAATTTAATTTCGGTAAATGGGACAAAATATTTTGGGGAAATACCTGGATTACATTAGATTTCTTGTCTTGTAGGATTCCACCATCTTTGATATGATAGCCCAGTCAGGAAAAAGCTCAGAATCTGAAGTCTACCATGACAGTCATAAACTTGTTCCAATTGTGTCTGGTCAACATGAATCTAGATCTATTATTTGATAAAAGGAAGCTGCTGTCAGGGTTCCAACTCAAGAGCAGGTCAGGGATGCTTTGCGAGTTGACAGCCTATTCTTTTGTTGTGAGTGTAGTGAAGAGAAATCACTTCTGTGCCTTGATAGCATTCCCACCGACCTGGCTGGAGATCCTTCTCAGGGCTGCACAACACCTCCTCCATTGAAAGTTGGAGTCCTCTCTCAGCTTGGTTTTTTGCTTGCACATATTTCCTTACCCAACTAGATAGCATCATCATAGATATTCAGGGTGGGGTTTACTCACTGTTTACGTACAATCAGATGTGAGGCTGATATGTCTATGACTGCTTTTATACAGTAGCTTGGCCTACCAGGAATGGTGGCAGTGAGGTTTTCCCTTGGTAGTTTCTTTATTAGGGTATTGTTTTCTGTTTAGTATTAATCCCTGCTTATCTGGGTGTAGGTTTCTGGAAAGGGGATCAGATTTATGGTACCTGTTGTTTAAAGAGATATATTTGGCTCCTGTTCTCCCAGCATTTAATTAAGTATTTAAATAATTGTATTTTTGGTTCGCTTTTAATTGCATTAATTTTATTACATTTTACACTTTGCATTTTTCTTGTGTTACTTGAGAATTGGAAGAAGCCTTGATAAGTATAAAAAAGTGACCTTGTGAAACTCAAATTTGTTTGCTTACTTAGCATTTCCTTCATATGTTGAACATCCTCTAAGAGGTTCCTTCCTCACATTTAAAAGTATGTAATCAGAAAAGAGTTTCCTCTATCATGAAGAAGAGAGATTTTATGAAAGGTTAGTCAAAAAGGTAACGCATGTGTTTGCCATCTTTCCTCCAGATATGAGAACCAGATGCTTAAATTCACCAGCCACCATGCTTAATATAACAGGTTTTTTTTTTAAATTAAACTCAGTTTTATAAAAGCTCACCACCACTGTTAGTGACTTCCAAGGAGGTCACATATTCCTTGTTGCAACTGTCATTATATATTTTAAGTAAATTAGATTGCCACATAGACTGGTTTTGATTATTACTGCAAAAGAGCAAAGGGGCACCTTAATTCTTCTCCCCTGCCTTTGATAAATTAAACGAACTATAAATGGTGATTCCTGCAACCTGCAAAAGGGCAAGTCCATCTGTGATTCATTTTGCATTGCTTTAAAGAAGATTTATTTGATTAAATTGGGCAGAATCTAGACAGAATATAGATCCTCCCCTTTCTTTTTTAGTTCTATTGCTCAGGAGTGGGAGGAAAAGGAGGAGGAGAAAACCCAGCCTAGCACAGACATTTCAAGAATGAAAAATTGTCAGCATGTTATTATTATAGGAGCAAAGTTTGCTGCCTTCGTGGTGAAATAGAAGATTGTTGCCTAGCCAATTGGAAGAACGTTGCTCAAGAATAGATTTAATATCCAATAGGCCATATGCCACTACCTAGGCTTTCATGGGGAAAAATAGCACAAACATGTAGGATAGGTTACTAATTAATCAACCTAAATTGATAGAGGATCAAAAAGCACATTTGCAAAATCCTACCATTTTATTTTAGATAAAAATCTTTAGAGAAGATCTCATGCCTGGGGGAAAAAAAATCATGATAGGTTCACTGAAAACAAGAATTAAATTGCCTCTTCCCCAGAGTTTATTTTGTAATAATAATTTTTAAAAATTATGTGTACATGTAGTAAGCACCTATAGGATTTTTACAGTGAGATGGATAGCCAAATAACACCAACAACTCCAAGGTAATATACACCAGGGGTCTCCAACCTTTGCAACTTTAAGTCTGAAGGACTTCAGCTCCCAGAATTCTCCAGCCAGCAAAGCTGGCTGGAGAATTCTGGGAACTGAAGTCCTTCAGACTTAAAGTTGCAAAGGTTGGAGACCGCTGATATATATGACAGATTAATTAACCATGTATAATCCCATACATTATTTTTCCCCCAGAAGCTCAGAATGTGGAAAACCTATAAATTTGTTTTCAGTGCAGCTTTGGTCAGAACGTCTGTGTTTAGGTTACAAATAGGGGAGAGAAGCTATGTGGTTGGATAGTAAAACCAATTTCATTGAAATTTTAGTACAATGACAATGAAGATTATTATTATGACTGAACAGCTTGTACACAGGATAGGTAGAAGAAGAGATTGAGGTAAGTGGTGGTTGGATAGAAATGCCTAATGTATGTAACTGGAGGAAGATGATAGATCTATGTATAGTACATGAATAAAGAGGCAGGCATCCATGCATGGTACATGTGTGAGAAAGAACAAGTATGTAACAAGTGAAGCAGTGGTTGGGAGAGAATTGACAATAAACCATTAAGTTGGTCCAGTATTTGCTCTGGCTAGGAAACAGCGATGAAGAGAGAATGCATGCATAATAGCTGGATGGGTAAAAAAACCAAAAGTCATGGTTTGGTTGAAAAGGTTACCTGTTTCATTTGCATCACACAAATAAAGTTTTATATACATCCCTTCGACCGGTTGGCTCCCACAGAGAGGGCCTTCTCCGGGTGCCGTCGGCCGGGCAATGTCAGTTGGCGACCCCCAGGGGAAGGGGCCTTCTCTGTGGCGGGCCCAGCCCTCTGGAACGACCTTCCCCCCAAATTCCAGACCATCTCAGACCTCCGCCTCTTCCGCCAGCGGCTGAAGACGCACCTATTCCATCTAGCCGGCCTGGCCTAGTCCTCGGGCCCATTGTATATAGACTGTGTTAAATTGGGTGAGGTTTAAATAGGGGGTTTTATTAAATTTTTAGCACAGGGCTTATTAAATTTAATTAGTTTTATTGTGGTATATTTTGTATGGTTGTATATATCTATTTATATTTATATTGTTTTAACTTCCTGTGCACCGCCCTGAGTCCCTTCGGGGAGATAGGTTGCGGTTTATAAGTCTAATAAAATAAAATAAAATAAAAAATTAAAATATCCATGTACAGGTACAATATACATTTTCAACCAAAGGAGGAATGATAGAAGATTCCATTCAATGCTATCTTCCATGCTCTGGATAAAGTCTTAAAAAAAAAAAAAGCTTGAAAATCCACTTCCCTAAAAATCAGTGCCAAATTCCTTTCATATCCCAAATTTCCCTATGGATCACGCCGCGCTGCTAATATCCGAGAAATTCTATTCATAGAAGTTAAAAGTAAGGAGAATAGAACATAGCCTGAATTTCTAATGGGAACTAAAAGCTGCTATGATTTTCTAAGAACTTAAAAGGATTGCAGCATTTATGCTTCTTTGTGTGTGAAAAAATATCGAAAATTACTGGTTATACAGTGGCAACAGTGGCAATCAGCTAATTAGAATACAGTGCTAGCACTATCAGAAAAGATTGCTTGGGTCTCCCTGGCAATGGTGTAGTTCCTTCCGTTAGCTATTAGCTTGTGGATGTGCACAGTTTGATTCTCTGCTTGGCAGCCTTCAGGCACAAGATCCATCCATTGCAATCTGAAGAAATTGTGTGCCGCTGCTTATGAAGAGTTGCCTATGTAGTGATAAGTGGAGTTAGGTTGAAATTCCCCTATCTTCATCTTTCTTGACAAGCAGGAAGAATGAGGGAGATCAAAAGCGAATGAAAATCAATAGGATTAAGGTATTGAAATTCTTCTATTTTGCCACAGGCTGTCACTATAACTCCACACACACTTTATAGCTGGAGATTTTCTTTTTAGAAGGAAACAGATTAAATTAAAGGAAATAGGTAGAGTAGACAAGGTTTATCCTTGGTTTTGGGTTGTTGGTTTTTTTTTTACAGGTTTCTAAAATCTCCTTGAAGATTTGTCTAGGGATCTAAAGCCTATACACATGTCTTTATGAAGGGAATGAGGAATTGGTCTTCATAACATGCAAGCTGAGTTTATGGAGGTTTGTGGTAGAATGGGATGATCAGAAAGAAAGAGAATGAGAGGCAAATAATTTAATAACAATTTTAATGTTGCAGGGGTTTGCATATTTTATATTGTGACTGTTTGTTATGGGTGTTTTTATTCTTTCTGTGTACCTCCCTGAGTCCCACCAGGGAGATAGGGCGGTATATAAATCTGGAAAAAATAATAATAAATAAATAAATAAATAAATAAATAAATACAAGAGGGTCTGTGCTTCTTCCCCATAGTTCATGCCCTTCCTAGGTGCACATGATGAACATTAGATAGAACAAGTATGAAAAAGCTTGTCATTCAGGTAGATGTGTAGCCTATATTTTGTGCTGATCAAAAACTATGACATATCTAGGATGATTAGAGGATACCTTTCAAAAAGCAAATGCTGCAGCTATTTCTAAAACAAGTATTTAAGTCAAAGCATAATGAAGGGGAAAGGAGAAAGGACACCTTGCCAGGAAAAAGAAGAAAATAAAGCACCCACTTGCAGGTCAGTGAGATGGGAAAAGTCAGCACCCTTTTAAACTGAAATGACAAATGTTTCCTAAATTCAATCAAATACCTTGATCTTTAGTTCTTGGTATCACTCAAGGAACATTTGGTTTATGTGGTACTACATAAATGCCCCAAGGATTGCCACTGCCATCCAATATTTTTTCAGCATAGAGTGGCTTAAAAGAAACTTGTGGCAACTGAGATTTTCTCAGCTAGATCTTGTGTGTTGGGTTCCTATAACAAAGTGGCCCTTTCGGAATCAGTTCAGTTTTACAATATTTCTTCCAGGTTTCCTGATTCATCTTAAATGCAGTTTTTTTCCACATTGCAAGCTGATTGAATTTGTACTGAGTCCAGGCCAGAAAGATTAATCTTTGGCTAGAGTTAAATTTCTATCTGTGGCGTTTAGCACCCCTCAATTTGGAATGTAAATTTTCATAATCTCAAAGGCTCGTGTGGGAGACGAAATTGTTCCAGTATGACTTCTCTTTAGGTTCTCTAAGCACAATGATTTATGATCGTATTAAACTGGAGGTTAGTCAAAGGATCCTAGATACAGTTCGTCAAAATGATCAGAGCAAAATAACAAGCTCAGTCTGTTTAGGTGCCCAGATTTACAGCAAAAGCTAACTAGGTCCATAAATCAATGTATTATGCCAAATATTGCAGAATGATTTTTATTAGCACATATGCTTTTTGGGTAATCTTCTTTCAAAGGTATATGAAGTTACCCTATTCATATAGGCTGCTCAGAGTGTCTGTGAAACAGCAGCCTATATTCTATATAGAAAGTGCTATGTAAAGATTGGTTTAGAGCAGTGGTTCTCAACCTTGGCGACTTTAAGTCCTGTGGACTTCAACTTCCAGAATCCCCCAGCCAGCATAGCTGAAGTTGAAGTCCACAGGACTTAAAGTCGCCAGGGTTGAGAAACACTGGTTTAGAGTATTATCTCCTTTTCCCACAAACTATCAAGGCCAATCTGACATATTTTTGTCTTTTTCTGATTAACTTGAATCATTTTGAAGTCACCAAGTTTCTTTGAGGGCATGCAATGTTTAACTGGGATCTTCCGAAGGAAGGGCTACTACTAGAAGGTTAACATTTGTACTTATATTGTTATTGATGTTGTCTTGCCTTGGTTTTTATATCAGTGACCAAACAAAAATGTAACATTAGGATTGACTTTAAATGAAGAATGGCTTTATGTCTAGTTAGCAAAATTGATTCCATTAAGGCAGGGATGTCCAAACTTGGGAACTTTAAGACTTGTGGACTTCAACTCCCAGAATTCCCCAGCCAGCTATGCTGGCTGGGGAATTCTGGGAGTTGAAGTTTACAAGTCTTAAAGTTCCCAAGTTTGGACATCCCTGCATTAAGGCCTCTGATGTGACTCATGTATCACATCACATAAGTATATTTATTAGATTGGATTAGTATCCATCACTTATCATGAACAGGATTGTGTACTGGTACAAAGCTGAGATCTGTGAAGTCCAAAAGCAAATCAAGTTTGAAGATGAAAAAGCAGCTTACTCTAAAATAACATCTTCGCAATTCCGCTATAAGTTT
This sequence comes from Rhabdophis nuchalis, assembly GCA_039707465.1. NCBI lineage: Eukaryota > Metazoa > Chordata > Lepidosauria > Squamata > Natricidae > Rhabdophis > Rhabdophis nuchalis. The sequence goes on from CM077645.1 coordinate 63,877,267, forward strand.
CATAAAAAGCCCAGCTGGGAGAAAAATAAACTCATAAGAACTGTTGGGGAATCCATGTTGGTTCAGTCCAGATGAAGCAATAACTTATTCTATAGCAATGCTAAAGTTTGCACCTGTAAATGTCGGCTACAAGGTATTCTGTTTTATTCAAAGGATATTATGGAAGCAGAAATTCCTAACCTTTGGATTTTTCCAGTTTGGCTTTTGCTTGAATTGTTCTGAGTTCACTCTCCATCCCCTTGATGATGATGATGATGATGATGATGATGATGATGATGATGATGATGATGATGATGATGATGATAATAATAATAATAATAATAATAATAATCTTTATTGTTATTGTAATAATATTGTAATAAAATTACAATGAAATTGGTTTGAGCGCCGTGCCAACACCTGCACCAGGTGGAATACAGACAGCAGTGACAGCCACAACAGGAATCTCTCCAGGCAAACAAAAAGGCCGACAAATGACAGTTGAAACAAAATGGCCGACCAATGGCAGTTGAAAAGGATCAATTGTCCTTTGTCTTTTATTATCCATTTCTTCAAATCTGTTTGGCATTTTAGGAGTTGGTGGAAGAGGAGCATGTCTCTTTTTCTTTTTTATTTCTTGTTGCAATGAACTTTGAGGAATCGCACTTGGCATTTTTTCTTCTCTCTCAGCTTTCCCAACAGAAAAGGATGGAATCACTGGTAAGGGTGGTGCTCTCCGGTTCTTCGTTTCAATTCTTGCCGATGCCCCGTGTATATTCCCAAGAGATAATGATGGTGCCACCGTTACTTCACAGTAGGTTCAGAGCGAGTTTTTGATGGAAAAGTCTGCTGTGACACCAGGAGCTCAAAGCCGCTGCGTCTAAGCGCGCCGCCATCTCGGATGTTTAATAGTTTCAATGTTGGTGATTTTTTTTTAAAAGATGGGGTTTCGGTAATGAAAAAAGAAAAAACTAGCAGCAGTAATCACCCTATAAAAACCTTCCTCAGCTGCTATCTATGTCATTAGTATTAATGTTGGCTGCAAAGGCAACCAGTTATTTAGTCTGGATTTGGCATTATTATCCAGCTATCGACTCCTTTACAAGGACCTGTGATAGGTAGATGTTGATGGTGTTATGGATATTGTCACAGGATGTAAGCTGCAAGGAGTGTCTTGTGGCAGGTATCTTTCTAAAGGGTCATTTAGCTTCTTCGTTTTCTATTATTTTGCAAGTTCTTGATTGAGACAAGTGGTATTTCTTGGAGATATTACAATGCACCATTGTTGCTACTATGTCGTGGCGTTGTTTGTAGTCAGTCTGTGTGATATTCTTGCAGCAACTGACAAGGTAGTTCACTGTTTCTTCAGCTTCTTTGTAGAGGCGGTATTTGGTATCTGTTCCTGTCTTCTTAATTCTGGCTTTGTGTGCATTTGTTCTTAAGGGTTGGTTTTGTGTAGCCAGAATTAGCTCCTCTTTCTCTTTCTTCAACTTTATTGCTCTCAGACATTGCCAGGTCCTGTTGCCATCTGGTTTACCCGTTATATTTTATGTACTGGCATGTCATAGTTTGCCTTGTTAGATCTGTTTTGTATTATTTATTTGGTTTTTCCTGTAGGCCAATTTGGTCTCCGATACTCAGCAAACCTTTGTGGTACACTAGATTCAGGGTATCTTCCATTTCTAGTCCTGTATTAGGTTGTTCTATTATAATGCTAGCTTCCATTCTATATCTATATCAGTTAGCGTGAAATAACTCCATCGGGCCTATTTTAGCATTGAGAGTGAAACTTGATTTTAAAAATAATTTTTGGAATTTAAAAGTTTAGTTCTGAATGGGAGGCATTCCTGTAATACTTGTGCACAAATTAGAATGATCTTCTGCCTTGCTTTTCATTTCACCAAGATCCAGAAACATTTTTGTCAAACTCTCCTGAACGCCAGTCATTTATCAAAAAGTTTTGAAATGCATTTTGTTCTATAAGGCTGTTCCAAGAAGAATGTGCATTACCAAATCCTTCTAAAGCATTATTGGATGTACTTTCAACTTGTAAAAAGTGAAGACCAGGACTGACTATTCCAGTTGGCAAAGTAATAACTTTCACAGGTGAGAAATTCCTTTTTTGTGGCCAGGAACTATGATTAAAAAAGAAAGAAAGAAAATAATTTGCAATATCTTTTGATCACCAAAAAATTCACTCAATGAAATCCTTAGATATCTAGAGGCAGAATTATTGGCCCATTTATTATATTCTGGATTTTGCTGTTTTTGTATTACCTTTTTTAGTTTAAAAAAATGGCAGAAAAGCATGCAATTTTGGCCATTCTTCACTGAATTTTTGCAGCAGGTTCTTGGACAGCAGAGCAAAGCAATAGAAGAAGTAACAGTTTGGTCCAAATGTGGTATTCAAGTTGTTCTTTTCCAGCCTAGGAAGAACAAACAAGAATTCTGCATAATGTCTGGCTTTTATAATTCATAGTAACAAGTAAACCGAAATTGGAGAGCTTTGGAATATTTGCAACTGTTTTGTTATGATTTATTCCTCCACAATTGGCTTGATGTAATCTTTCCCCCCCCATCCTTTCTTCATATGATGGCTTTTCCTTTAAGTTGGCAAATCATGTACTTTGAAAGCACATAGTTCAATTTGAAATCCATGGCACTTCCCATTAGAAAATATCTCAGATAGCTAGAAGAACTCTGCTTTACAGTTGGAAAAATGATATTGACTGAAATAAAATAGGTCAGCCTTCCTCAAATTAGAATCAGACTCTGAATTCTAAGACATTCTTCTGGATGCCCTTCAGATAAACTTGACTGCAAGATACAGGGGTTTTATTATTATTTATTTAAAAATCCTGCCATATTTTTGTTATAAATAACTGAAGGCAGTGAACATATATAATACTCCTTCCTCATCCTGTTTTTCCCAAGAATCCTGTGAGGTGAGTTGGCCTGAAAGGGAGTGACTGTCTCAGAGTCACCCAGAGGGCTTTCATGCCTAAGGCAGGACTAGAATTCAGAATCTTTTAAAATCCTTTGGGACAACCATGACCTGCATGATTAAACATCTCCATAGATATTCAGTCATCTGGTTTCTAGCCTTGTGCCTTAACTGGTTCTCCCAATTTTCTATTGGAGAATGGAGTTCTTCTATTCCAACACATCTGGAAGGATCAGATTGAGCAAGACTTGGATAAGACCCTTTCATATATGTTTATGGGAATCGTGTTTAATTCATTTGGAATGCTTACCAAACAAGAAGCCCTCTGCCCAGCTGATATAGCTCCATTTGGTGTAATCCATCTCATGATTAGCACTGTCATAAAGGGCAGAAAAACTTGATGGTGCTGTAATTAAAGGCATTATAGGGATGTGTAACAGTCATATAAACCAGGGGTCCCCAACCCCCGGGCCATGGACCGGTGCCGGTCCGTGTCTTGATAGGAACTGGACCGCAGTGAGCAGCGCAACTCTTAGAAAGGGCCCGAGAGGAGGAGGAGGGAGGAGGGGGCAGCCCCCTGGGCAGAGCACATGCTGGGGGCAGGAGAGCACAGGCGCGGCCACTCGTGCCGTTGGGGGCCCGAGAGGGGCGACTGAGCCGACTCACCCCCCGCATGCGCATGCACCGCCTGTTCCCCCTCCCCCTCCCCCTCTACGCCCGCCAAGCCATGGCCACCGGTTTGCGGAATTTTTTTAACATGAAACTGGTCCCTGGTGCCAAAAAGGTTGGGGACCCCTGATATAAACACATAGGTTTGGGAATCCAAACAGTGGAAGGAATTGCTCAAAAAGATCCTCTTCAACCTGCTTTTGGTGGTATTGATAGACCCAAGCAATGGGTGTCGTTATGAAAGTAGTTCATCCACTGTGACATTCATTAATCCATGTGCTTGCTCCACCTCAGTTCCTATTGGTCACACACAATTTTGAACCTTGCCGGTGTTTGAGCAAACACTTAATTTTTCTTCCAATCTGATTTAATGTGAGGAGTGGACCATGAAACAGATCATTTGCTCTGCCAAATATTTCCTCCTCACACTTGCTGTAAAAGAGGTGGGGATAGGAATCCACATAGGCGGACAGTGAGAATCTTCTCCGCTCTTTGACCTGCTAAAAGTGCATTTGGCAGTTTGGGGGCTCTCACTTCCTCCCTCCCTTTCCAACATGCACATAAATATGGAAATCATAGAAAAGATGTGAATAATGAAGTCATAAATCAAAAGACAGTCATTACAACATGGTTACTGTAAGTAGGAATGTATGTGTTTCCCAAATATTTTTTTTAAATGATGGTAAAAGCTGAATGCTTCATGCTTCTTTACATTTCAAAAAAGTGTTCTGCTTAGCTGGGATTCCTGCCAGTATCCTCTGAATCATTACTTTTCAGACAAAGCAAACCAAAAGAGTCTTGCAAACTGGTTCTAGATTGATTCTAGCTACAAATCCAGGTTCTTCTGTTCAAACTGCATAGGCAACAAGGAAGTTTTTGGTGAGAAGCTGCTGTTAATCCCCTCCACCTATTGAATGAAATTCTGATGTTGGATCAAAGAGCATGACCTGAAGAACAATGTTTGAAGTGTTCACCCAAACCTGTTCCCAGACAGTTTTAATAAATCCACTGTGCATGAATCAGAAACAGCCTTGCCTTATGTTCCCTTCAGAATAAGGGAGACAGTTTTTTAAAATTATGACAGTGGATAAGGATAAATCTAACCTCTTAAGAAATGTTGCGTACTGAAGCTGAAGTAGACTCCAGTGCCTCTGCCAACAGAACTCTAAATGCAGATATTGGTATCTCTTTCCCACTCAGTTCTTTAACATTCATTGTTATGCAAAGGCTCCAAAATGTAAACACTACAGACTGTGTTTAATTTGGATTTGAAGCAATGCATACATTTCCAAACGCTATCAAGCGATCTAGTGGAATGTTGGTTAAAAAGCCGTAGAAGCCACTATTGGCCATATGCCCCATAGGGATGCCATCCAGATGTGTGGACCTCAACACCCATTCTGGCAGGCAAAGTTCATAATCTTAAGCACATCAAAAGTGGAGAAAGCTGTAGAAGATACAGGAGAGCATTAAGGAAAGAAGGCTAATGTCTCAACCCTAGAACTACAAATAATTGAAACTGTGCAAAACACGGCATAGCTACAATGGAAAATAGACAAGCACATCTTGTTCTATTATTCTATAATATCTTTTCAATGAAAATCAAGTTGAAATATTTTATTTTACAGATTTTCTGCTTAAAGCCAAATCTCACATTTTGGACAATCCATTCATAAACATCTGTATGGCAAGGAGCCAGCAGTATTCCTCATCTGTCCATATTCATAGAAATATCCATCTTGGAAAGGTTTCCCCCTCCCACTGGTGTTCTGTGAGCCAGAACAAATGCGATCATCTTTTAAACTATCCTTTCATGTGGTATTTTGGCATATTGGTTCCTGAAGTGTCCTTAATTGTTATTGTAATAATAACACAGGAGTATTTTGGCTTGAATCAACATTCTCAAGCTTACATGCCTGTGAGTCCCATTACTAACAGGATAACTGAAATTCCTCAGCAATCTCATATTTGCAACAATTTATTCTAAATCATATTACTCCAGGGAGAACTGTGCACAAGAGTTTAGAATAATTATTATCTTGCTGGAAATGTGCAAAGGATGTCTTTCCAAAATGGTTATTAGAATTCTTAAGGAAATATATATAACAGTGAAATTTTGGACTACTAGATAGTATGTTGTAAAACTCTTTCAGAGTTTTTAATTTTGAAAGAATTATTGGCCGCAGCAATAGCTTGATGCTATGCTGCAGTGGCCAAAAACATTTTTTTAGTGTTTAATATGTAATGGATCCTTAAATGGCTCCTTGCATACTTTTTTCATATTTCAAGAGACATTGGAAATCAACATAATAGTGATTTCCGCAAAGTCCCTGCCTTTCAAAGGGAATTAGAAAATGAACAGGTGCTCATAAGGAAATGATGTGAGCCATGCACGTGACCTCAATCATTATGTCATATTCATCTATGGACATTTAGAAGAGGGTATGGGATTTTCTTTTATCACAGTGGCTTAGGAAATTCTTCCATGCAGCTTGAAAATAATATGCAAAAGACACCCCCATAATGCAGTGTCAATGCTTTGATTAACCAATTACATCTAATTGAGGCTAATTAATATGTGTCACAATTTCTTCTTAGTCTTTTTAAGGACAGATTTTATATCCTTCCCATTTAATTCAGTCCACTCTGATCCATTAATGTGTTCGGCATGTATCTTCCCCCAAAATCGTATTCTCTGTTTTCTAGCAAGATCCCACGCTCTCGGAGTGCGCAGGATGGTCCAGGGTTAACTAAACAGGCAGCTGTTCACTATTTATTTTTATCCTCTTTGTTAGATGGATAGCCATGTTCTCCATATATTACAGACCCATCTATCCTCTGCAGTTAATCAACCAGAGCTCTTCAGAATGGCTGTTCATTCATCCTGACGACTCGTTGCTGGGGCTTTCATCAGACATATGTGATCCTTGTAATTAGATACTATTCCGGATAGTAATCTTAACTTGTTGTTGTTTCTAGGCTTCACTTTTGGTTTTCAATTTTATGCGTGCAACATTTGCATGGCATTTCATGGCAAGTTTGCCTAGCTCAGAAAACCACTAATCTAGTTCAGTTATAAAATTCAGCAGATCTCTATATAAAATAATCACTGCAGGAAGCAATGTGTTTTGCTTCTCTGCCAGCTTTTCATACAGTATGGGTTAAACTTTATCACATTGAGAGCAGACTCATGGGAATAATTAGATTTCATTGTCCTTTTATTTATATTTCCCATTATGCAACATGTACTTATTCTAGCAAACCTGCATACCTTCTCCTTCTGATGCTAATGAAAAGAAGTTAACAATTCAAATTCATAGTTCAGTCAGTCAATTAATGTCATAAATAACAAGTTCCACTGGTTCCAATGACTCTATTACAAGTAAATCTGCATCCAGCATTAGGAGAAGCTGCAAAACTTCTCTATCTTTTTTAAAAAGACCCAGTCTTTTTAAAGACCCAGATTGGTAGCTCTTTGTAGAATCGCCAACTGTAATCCATTATCACATTTCATAATTACATGTGTGTGTGTGTGCTTGTGTTGTGTTTGTGCTGATAAATAAATAAACAAGGGAGACTAGTATAGATCTATTTCAAGCTATTTAGCTCTCATCAGCTAGCCATACCCTTACTGGGATTTGAACCTCATTTTATATGTAAGGAAATTGTAATTGCCACTAGGCCACAGGCTCTCATTCTGATCAGCTAAGCCAGGGGAACAAGTATATGTACTGTGTCACAACACCCTGGTAAGCCCCAAATAAGGGAGGAAGCAAAGCTGCTTTCCTTTTCTGTATTTCGGCTCATCACAAGAGACCATGCAGACAGAAAGCTATTTGTTTTGTTGCCTTTTGTTTACATTTGTGTTGCATTTGTGCTGACAAACAGATAAACAAGGGAGACTAGTATAGATCTATTTCAAGCTAATTAGCTCTCATCAGCTAGCCATACCCTTACTGGGATTTGAACCTGGGTCATTTTATATGTAAGGCAGTTGTAATTGCCACTAGGTCACAGGCTCCCTTGTTTGTTTATTTATCAGCACAAAAGCAACACAAATGTAAACAAAAGGCAACGAAACAAATAGCTTTCTGTCTGCATGGTCTCTTGTGATGAGCCAAAAGACAGAAAAGGAAAGCAGCTTTGCTCCCTTCCTTATTTGGGGTTTACCAGGGTGTTGTGACACAGTACGTACATACATACATACATACATACATACATACATACATACATACATACATACATTTGTAGATTTTCACAGGTATGGGTATGCTGGTCTTGTTATATTCGGGTCTTTTCCTGTGTAAGATTAGGATTGTCTTGGCAACTTTTTGGCGAGGTCTCACTCGCCAACTTCAGGCTGCTATCACATCCCCAAGACAATCTCAATCTTATATGGGAAAAGACCCGAATACAACAAGACCAGCATATATATATATATGTTGTATACACACACACACACACACACACACACACACACACACACACACACACACACACATGAATACACAGAAGACTGAATTTCCTTCAGAAGATGGAAGCCCATCTGTAATTGGTTTGGATCAGTGATGGCCAAATGTTAGCCTGTTGGCCAGATATGATTTCCACTCGCATTTTTTCTCATGCTTTTTCTGTATTTTACAACAGACTGGATGTGCAAGGCATTATTTCTCACATGGCAGACATCTCTCACAGCAGGAAACAAGACATATCCCAAGATCTCAGCGTGGTAGAGGCATCCTGAGCCAAGACCTAACATAGACAGTCCTTGCTCATTTCATCTTAATGAAAACTATTGCTATCTCAAAGCAGCTATCTCTGGCTGCTTTGAAATTCAAGCTTCAAGGACTTCTAATATTTCAGGTGAACATCAGGATTCCACAATTCTTCTTCCCAAAGTTAAAATCTGGGTCTTAGAATCACTCAGAAACTTCCATTCTCCCACTTGATGAAGGTACAGTTCAGTCATTTTCTACACTGGCATTGTACCAAATTGGCTCTTCCTGGTTACTTTCTCACACAATTCCCCCTAGTTTCCACACACTTAATGTAAAAAAGATTTTGAGACTCTCGAAAGAATGCAGAGAAGAGCAACAAAAATGATTAGGGAACTGGAGCCTAAAGTATATAAAGAACGGTTGCTAGAATTGGGTATGTCTAGTTTAATGAAAAGGAGAACTAGGGGTGACATTCTATTCTATTTTATTCTATTCTGTTCTGTTCTGTTCTGTTCTGTTCTGTTCTGCTCTGCTCTGCTCTGCTCTGCTCAGTATTTTGGGTCAATTCCTCTTCCAATGCAGCTTCTCCCTCCTCTGCTTTCAGTTTGTTTTTGGTGACCAACATCTACTCAAGCTGCAGAAGCTACTTAAAATGAAAGAAGGGATAGTACTGATGTTCAGTATTTAAATTTCTATGAGATGCTGCATGAGTGGGCAATGTTCCTTTTAGAATCACAACAGGGCAGGCTTACAAGAGTTCAAGTGCTCTCAAGAACTGCACAGTCACAAGTAGCACCTTGTGATTTATCATCCTTACCCTTGGAGAATTCCCCCCCCCCGCCCCCCTATTTCTAATAGCATGTGGTACTATAATTTTTGGATCAGTTGATCTGTAGAGCAACATATCATCACCACAATGTCTGGTGGCCATTTGTAGAGTTTCTGGATTGCAAGAATACAGATCAATGCCTATTGTTTATTCCTGTAAGTCACAGTGACTCTGAAATTGTTTGTTTGTTTTATTGTGTGTGTGTGAGACTGTGTACGTGTGTTTATGTATGTGGACAAAGTGGAATAGATGTATATCTTAGCATATACAAAGAATGAATTAAACAGAAAAAATATGGAAGCCTCTTTGTTCTATTTTTGGGTACATTTTATGCAAACCATTTAATATTGATCAGAACACTTATGAGGAGGTTTACATAAAATTGTCTTTTGGTCTTTCAATCAAATGGATATACTCTTTTTCTTTTTCAAACATCTTAATGAAGTCTAATTTCTAGATGAGGACTCGAACAAATCATACTTGGTTATCCTGGTCACCTTTAAAAATTATTAACATTAATATTGATAACTGTTTTGTTTTGTAATGATAATTGTTTTGAAAGGTGTGCCTTCTGTCGTACCTGTCACTGAATTTTTCTAAATTATTGATAACAAATTATATCTATTTGCCTGGTATATGTGTCTTTGTTTTATTAATAGGATTTGTAGTACCAGTTAATTATGAAACACAGTTGCATTACAAAAATGTTATCAGGATCTAAATATATTGTCAATATTCAATAGAATGTACCAGAGTGAGCTAAAATGAGCAAGCCATTATCCAGTTTATATAGTAAATCTGAGATAAATGAACATATCTATATGGTATACAAAAATGCAGAATATAAAGCAAATTATGATGGTCTATTATGAAGAAATGAGGGTGGATTTGGACAAAAGGAATTTGAGACCAAATTCAACCTGACCATGTAATTTGGAAGAAATGACTATGGCTTGAATACTTGTATATTCTTCAAAATGGAATACTATCTTTCTCAATGTCTTCGGAAGAAAATGAGTAAACAACTGCAAAAATCTTTGGTCATTAAAAAGAAATGCCAAGATTGTGTCTACTGTTCTATAATGGGTGGGGATTGTTATGACTGATTTATCATTAGCTCCATGTGTTATCAATCTTTCTTTCTTTTCAGTGTGGTAATTCTATAGTTGAAATTAGACATAGTTATTTGGCCAATAAACAATAAAGAAACAGCAAAATCACTAAGAAAACAGCACTGTGTCACAAAATGACATAATAACAAGACAGCACAGTAATACAACATTCACATCAAGAAACAGTGATTTTTCCAAGTCGGTAACCTATGGTTTTGTTTTTTAATACTGTAATTTCTTTCATGCATTTTATGCAATAATTCAGGTTTTCTGCTGAGTAGATAAAATTGGGATGTTTATTTGCACACTCTCTCCACATTTACACAATGCATTTATTTATCATCACTTTCCCACAAACTAAATGGTTGGGAACAGTGGTTTTTTTCATTAGACTTGAACAATTTTGTTCTTATTTTTGATGTTACTGGCAACAATTTTTAGATGCGAGTTGGTGAGGTAATTGATGTCAAAGTTGTCCCTAACTTACATAGAATTTCGTTTCTGCCATGAGAAATACCTGTCCTTCCTTCCTTCCTTCCTTCCTTCCTTCCTTCCTTCCTTCCTTCCTTCCTTCCTTCCTTCCTTCCTTCCTTCCTTCCCTCCCTCCCTCCCTCCCTCCCTCCCTCCCTCCCTCCCTCCTAACATACAGTCAATAGTTCGGACCATCTTTGGAAAGGAACTACATGGGCCATACCCACACTGGGATGTGTTCCCATGACCAGTTTTCCTTCCTATTTAGTTTTCTCAATTTTAATTTTCATTCTCTGTCCTTTGCTCATACATTCTTCCCTTTTCAGAGCAGATAAACAAGGTATTTGTTTTCTTCCTTACCAAATGATATAGGCACTTTTTCTTTTTAACATTTAGCAATACTTGGGTGTCAAGCGTGCCTCTATCTCTTACAAAATATCCCAAGAAAGAAAGAGGAACAGGTATGGAATAACCTATGTTGCCTTTCTAAAAAAAATGTGGATAATGGGGGATTGGCTTACACATAGTGATAAATATTAATAATATTTACGATTCTAGCATTTTTTACCTAACATTCCCCTAATTTGCATATACATGTAGTCCTTGTTTAATGAGCAGAATTAGGACTGGCAACTTGGTCATTAGGCAGAATGGTAGCTAAGTGAAGCCATGATTCTACTTATGCTCCTACTTCAGTTTTCTTGTGCTTTATGAACTTGCAAAGATCATACATGGGAGGAAAGTTACTTTTTCATTGCTATTTGTTAACTGCAAACAGTTGCTAAACACATAGTAAAAATCCACAATACAACAAATGAATAGTGACAATAATATCAATATCATAAGAGACACAATACCTTTGGAAATGCCTTAATACAAAAGGAATATTTTACTATATATAGTGGTGATATCTTTTTAAAAAAATTCCAAAGGTCTTGAGCCAAGGTCTTGAGCCAAAGGAGACCACGATCCCTCAGATGACCGGGTGTGAGTCTCTCTGCGTGAGATGGGGCCTAGGGAGGCAGTTGGGCATGTTAGTTGTATACCTGGCTCCTCGCTATGCAACAACAGCCCTGCCCGAGCTCCTAGAGGTGATAGCCGAGGCGGCGGTTGAGACCCCAGACTGATAGTCATGGGGGACTTTAACTTGGCATCAGCAGGCGAGGCCTCTGGAGCAGCTCGGGAGTTCATGGCCTCCATGACGGCCATGGACCTGACCCAGGTAGTTTTAGGCCCTACTCACGAGGGGGGAAACACCCTGGATCTAATCTTCGTCTCGGGACAGTGGAGTAGTGATCTGGGAATAGGGGACTTAGCCATCACTCCCTTGTCATGGACAGATCACGCTCTCCTCCAGCTGGACTTTCCAATCACCTCACCTCACCGCGGGGAGGCGGAACCGGACATTCCTAGATGGTTCCGCCCCAGGCTCCTGATGGACCCGGAAAGGTTCCAGAGGGAGCTTGGGCCAATTCCTGTGGACTTGCCCCGCGACTCGACTGAGGACCTAGTGGCCGCATGGTTAAGTGCGGCCACGGGGGCCTTGGACCGAGTCGCGCCCTTGCGGCCTCTCTTGCGGTGACGAATCACCCAGGCTCCTTGGTTCACTGAGGAGCTGAGGGAGATGAAGCGCCACAAGAGATGCCTAGAGAGCAGATGGAGAGCCTCTCGCTCCGAAGCCGACCGAACACTAGTGAGAACCCATATTAGGGCTTACTAGGTGGCGATAAGGGTGGCCAAACGTGAGTATTGTGCCACCCTTATTGCATCCGCAGATAACTGCCCTGCCGCCCTGTTTGGGGTGACCCGCTCCCTCCTTCACCAGAGGCTGCGGGAAGCCCCTCTGCAGGGACGTGCAGAGGAATTTGGGATTTATCTGCAGGATAAAATCACTCGGATTCGGAATGAGCTACCCTCCATCGACAGTGGTCCGGTGGGATTGTCCGAGGCTCGTCTTGAGGCACCACTCTGAGAGGAGTTTGACTTTGTTACTACCGAGGATATGGACAGGCTGTCAAGGAGACTTAAGGCGACCACATGTTTATTGGACCCGTGTCCCTCCTGGCTTGTACTGGCATCCTGGGAGACGACACGAGGCTGGCTCCAGGGCTTTGTCAATGCATCTTTGAGTGAGGGGTCCTTGCCTGCCTTCTTGAAAGAGGCGGTAGTGAGGACCCTCCTCAAGAAGCCGTCCCTGGACCCAGCATTATTGGAGAACTATCGTCCGGTCTCCAACCTTCACTTTTTAGTGAAGGTTGTTGAGAGTGTGGTGGCCCAACAGTTTCCGCGACACCTGGAGGAAGTTGATTATCTAGACCCGCACCAGTCCGGCTTCCGACCTGGTCATAGTACCGAGACAGCATTGGTCGCATTGGTTGATGATCTCTGGAGGGCGCGGGATAGAGGCTGTTCCTCTATCCTAGTCCTGTTAGACCTCTCAGCGGCTTTTGATACCATTGACCATGGTATCCTATTGCACCGACTGGGGGGGTTGGGGCTGGGAGGCACCGTTTTATCGTGGTTCTCGTCCTACCTCTCTGGTTGGTCGCAATATGTGTTGACAGGAGGACAGAGGTCGACCTCGAGACCCCTCTTATGCGGGGTTCCTCAAGGGGCGGTCCTCTCGCCCCTCCTGTTTAACACATATATGAAGCCGCTGGGCAAGATCATCCGTGGTTTTGGGGTGGAATACCATCTGTACGCTGATGACACTCAGTTGTACATATCCACCCCAGACCACCCCAATGATGCCGCCGAGGTGCTGTCCCGATGTTTGGAGGCCGTACGGATCTGGATGGGTAGTAACAAACTCAAGCTCAACCCATCCAAGACTGAGTGCCTGTGGTTTCTGGCGCCCCAGTTCAGCCAGATTACTCCAACTCTGGCCATTGGGGGCGAAACACTGGCCCCCGTGGAGAGGGCGCACAACTTGGTTGTCCTCCTGGATTCCCGGCTGTCCATGGAGGACCATGTGGCGGCCGTGGCCAGGGGGGCATTTCATCAGGTTCACCTGATGCGCCAGTTGCGCCCCTTACTGGACCGGGCTGCCCTTCGCACAGTCACTCAAGCTCTCGTGACATCCCGATTCGACTACTGTAATGCTCTCTACATGGGGCTTCCCTTGAGGTGCACTCGAAAGCTACAGTTAGTCCAGAATGCAGCCGCGCGGGTGATTACGGGAGCCCCTAGATGCTCCCATATAACACCGATCCTGTGCGAGCTGCACTGGCTTCCTGTGGTCTTTCGGGTGCGCTTCAAGGTTTTGACGACCACCTTCAAAACGCTCCATGGCTCAAGGCCTAGTTATATGCGAGACCGTCTCCTGCCCCATACATCCCTTCGGCCGATCCGCTCCCACAGAGTTGGCCTTCTCAGGGTGCCGTCAGCCGGGCAATGCCGTCTGGCGACACCCAGGGGAAGAGCCTTCTCTGTGGCAGGCCCTGCCCTTTGGAACGACCTATCCCCTTAATTGCGTACCATTACAGACCTCCGCCTCTTCCGCCAGTGTCTAAAGACACATCTTTTTCAGCAAGCCGGCCTAGCCTAACCCTCCCATCGAGACTATTTAGATAGTTTTAAATTGGGGATTTTTAATTTGATTTTAGCATAGGTTTATAATTTAATTTAATATATTTTTAAATTTTGTATTTCTTGTATTGTTTTGTATGTTTTTAAATTCCTGTGCGCCGCCCTGGGTCCTTTTTGGAGAAGGGCGGGATACAAATATGAATAAAATAAAAAAAAAATATCAAAGTACTGGAAAGAAATACATATATAGCACTGTTAGTCAACATGGGGATGCTGCAACAATTCTAAGTGTGAAAAATAGTTATGTGTCACGTTTTTCAATGCTGTTTTTGAACAGTCACTAAATGAATGGTTGTAAGTTCAGGACTATCTGCATGTTGCCTTTGTAAAATATATTTAGCAATAGCAATAGCATTTAGACTTGTACATGCCACTTCATAGTGCTTTACAGCCCTCTCTAAGCAATTTACAGAGTCAACATATTGCCCCCAACAATCTGAGTCCTCATTTTACTGACTTCAAAAGGATAGAAAGCTGAGTCCATCTTGAACCAGTCAGAATCGAACTGCTGGCAGTTGGCAGAGTTAGCCTGCAATACTGCATTCTAACCATAGACCTTTAGGAAATTTAGTTTAGTTTAGGAAATTTTAGAACACCCAGGGCTACTATAATGATCTGTTTCTAATAATAACTGGGTAGAAGGAAGCTGGTTGAGTTTAATGTCATCAAGATGGATATAGTGGTTGTACATTGAGGTGTTCTACTAATTGAGTCCTGTCTCTTCATCAAGGGCATTGCTTCTGCTGAAGGAGGTCTATGACTTGGAGGTCCTCTGGGACTCCCAACTATTGCTTTATGAGCAGATGGAGGTCAGAATACAACATCAATTAGGGTATTGATTGTGGTCCTCTGTTCAGCAGGAGGAACTTGCAATAGAGATTCGTGCCCTCACTAGTACTTGATTTGAGTAATTCAATACATATTTGGATTGAAGATCATTTGGAAGCTCCAGCTAGTCCAGAATATGGTGCCGAGGCATTGCTACAAGCTTTGTACTGGCTTCCTATTAGCTTCTAGGTCAATGATGGCGAACCTATGGCACAGGTGCCACAGGTGGCAGGCAGAACCATTTCTTAGGGCACGCACGGCGTTGCCCTGTCAGCTCCAGTGCACATGTGTGCACTGGCCAGCTGATTTAGGCCTTATTTGAGGCCGTTTTTTGCCCTCTGGAGGCTTCAGGGAAGCTCCTGAAACCTCTGGAGGTAGGGAGGGGAGGCTGTTTTCACCCTCCCCAGGCTCCTAGAAAGCCTTTGGAGCCTGGGGAGGGCAAAAAAAGCACGCCAAAAGCAAGGGGTCTCGCACATAGCATTATGGGTGTGGCACACCCATGCACGACCCCCCTGCGCTCCCCCCACTTTTGGCACGCGAACCAAAAAAAGTTAGCCATCACTGTTCTAGGTGAAAGGCAAAGTGCTGGTTATTGCCATTTACAGTAAGTTCTATATCCTGGGTGTCAAACTGGCAGCCTGTGGCCTGGATGTGTCATGCACAGGCCACAACCAGCGCAGCTCCATGGATGGGAAAAAGTCACAAAACGTCACGTGATGATGGCAACACGACATCATGAGTTTGATACCCATGTTCTGTATGGCTTGGCACTCAAGTATTTTGCAGAACCACTTTCTCCGAACAAAATTCATCTACCAAAGTATCTAAAGACAAAATGCTGGCGACTTCCCAAGCATGTAGGTCATGTTTCTTCGCGAATGCTGGCTGGGGAATTCTGGGAGTTGAAGTCCGGACATCTTCCAGTTGCCAAGGTTGAGAAACACTGGTATAGGTGTTGCTTGTCAGCTATGGGCTCTATACCAGAGAATTGCCTCCCTTTAGAAATCAGGCTGGCCCCTCTATTACTAGCATTCCAGAAATTATTAAAAACAAATTTTTAAAGGACTTTTGGAAAATGATGAGACGGCTATGACCGATTGATGCTATTTATAATGGTTTATGGGGTTTGTTTATAGTAAATGCTTTAATTAGGATTGCTTGTTTGGGCCCTTAAGTACTGTAAACCACTGAGAGTCCATTGATTACAGCGACAAACAAATGAATTAATACAGAACTCACTTGCTGCCTGTCTCTTTGAAACCTGTGGAGCTATTCATCCTTCTCGAAATTAAAGAATTAGGAACTGAGGAATTAGTAGACATTCCCCCCTCCTCCCCCAGATACATTTCATCTATCCAGGTAGCCAAAACATTTTTGGAGACAATAGATATTTATAGTTGTGTTTTGCCAGAACGCAATTCAACCAATTGGATATGTTTTCTATCAAATTAGTTTGCCGAGAAAAAGAAAGCATAATAGCTAGAATGGTCTTAAAATCACTTCTACACATACAGATATACTTATTTGGGCTAAGATATACTTATATGGTTCCGCCCCAGGCTTCTAATGGACCCGGAAAGGTTCCAGAGGGAGCTTGGGCCAATTCCTGTGACCCTGCCCCGCGACTCGACTGAGGACCTAGTGGCCGCATGGTTAAGTGCGGCCGCGGGGGCCTTGGACCGAGTCGCGCCCTTGTGGCCTCTCTTGCGGCGGCGAATCACCCAGGCTCCTTGGTTTACCGAGGAGCTTCGGGGGATGAAACGCCACAAGAGATGCCTAGAGAGCAGATGGAGATCCTCTCGCTCCGAAGCCGACCGAACACTAGTGAGAACCCATATTAAGGCTTACTTAGTGGCGATAAGGGTGGCCAAACGTGAGTATTGTGCCACCCTTATTGCATCCGCAGATAACCGCCCTGCCGCCCTGTTTGGGGTGACCCGCTCCCTCCTTCATCAGAGGCCGCGGGAAGCCCCTCTGCAAGGGCGAGCAGAGGAATTTGGGATTTATCTGCAGGAGAAAATCACTCGGATTCGGAATGAGCTACCCTCCATCGACAGTGGTCCTGTGGGACTGTCCGAGACTAGTCTTGAGGTTCCTTCTTGGGAGGAGTTTGACTTTGTTACCACCGAGGATATGGACAGGTTGTCAAGGAAACTTAGGGCGACCACATGTTTATTGGACCCGTGTCCCTCCTGGCTTGTACTGGCATCCTGGGAGACGACACGAGGCTGGCTCCAGGGCATTGTCAACGCATCTTTGAGTGAGGGGTCCTTGCCTGCCGTCTTGAAAGAGGCGGTAGTGAGGCCCCTCCTCAAGAAGCCGTCCCTGGACCCAGCTTTATTAGAGAACTATCGTCCGGTCTCCAACCTTCACTTTTTGGTGAAGGTTGTCGAGAGTGTGGTAGCCCAACAGTTTCCGCGACACCTGGAGGAAGTTGATTATCTAGACCGGCGCCAGTCCGGCTTCCGACCCGGTCACAGCACCGAGACGGCATTGGTCGCGTTGGTTGATGATCTCTGGAGGGCGCGGGATAGAGGTTATTCCTCTATCCTAGTCCTATTAGACCTCTCGGCGGCTTTTGATACCATCGACCATGGTATCCTATTGCACCGACTGGGGGGGTTGGGGTTGGGAGGCACCGTTTTGCGGTGGTTCTCATCCTACCTCTCTGGTCGGTCGCAATATGTGTTGACGGGAGGGCAGAGGTCGACCTCGAGGCCTCTCTTATGTGGGGTTCCTCAGGGGTCGGTCCTCTCGCCCCTCCTTTTCAACACATATATGAAGCCGCTGGGTGAGATCATCCGTGGTTTTGGGGTGGAGTACCATCTGTACGCTGATGACACCCAGCTGTACATATCCACCCCAAACCACCCCAACGATGCCGCCGAAGTGCTGTCCCGGTGTTTGGAGGCCGTACGGATCTGGATGGGTGGTAACAAACTCAAGCTCAACCCTGCCAAGACTGAGTGGCTGTGGTTTCTGGCACCCCGGTTCAGCCAGATTACACCAACTCTGGCCATTGGGGGCGAAACACTGGCCCCCGTGGAGATGGCGCGCAATTTGGGTGTCCTCCTGGATTCCCGGCTGTCCATGGAGGACCATGTGGCGGCCGTGGCCAGGGGGGCGTTTCATCAGGTACGCCTGATGCGCCAATTGCGCCCCTTACTGGACCGGGCTGCCCTTCGCACAGTCACTCAAGCTCTCGTGACGTCCCGGCTCGACTACTGTAATGCTCTCTACATGGGGCTTCCCTTGAGGTGCACTCGAAAGCTACAGCTAGTCCAAAACGCAGCCGCGCGGGTGATTATGGGAGCCACTAGATGCTCCCACATAACACCGATCCTGCGCGAGCTGCATTGGCTTCCTGTGGTTTTTCGAGTGCGCTTCAAGGTTTTGACAACTATCTTTAAAGCGCTCCATGGCTCGGGGCCTAGTTATATGCGAGACCGCCTCCTGCCCCATACATCCCTTAGACCGATACGCTCCCACAGAGAGGGCCTTCTCAGGGTGCCGTCGGCCGGACAATGCCGACTGGCGACACCCAGGGGAAGAGCCTTCTCTGTGGCGGGCCCAGCCCTTTGGAATGACCTACCCCCTGAATTACGTACCATCACCGACCTCCGCCTCTTCCGCCAATGTCTTAAGACATATTTGTTTCAACAAGCCGGCCTAGCCTAATCTCCCATGGGGACTTTTAGGTAGTTTTAAATTGGGTTTTTAAAATTTGGTTTTAGCGCAGGATAGGTTATTTAATAGTTTTTTAAATTATATTTATTGTATTTTGTATGTTTTTAAATTTTCCTGTGCGCCGCCCTGGGTCCTTCTTGGAGAAGGGCGGGATATAAATTTAAATAAATAAATAAATAAATAAGAATAACAAGGAGAATAATGATGGTCTGTAGATGGGATTTAACTTCAACCTCAGTTTAATGAAGTGCCCAGCCACATGGTCATTAGGTGACTTTTGGCAAATTGTACTTTATTAATCTCAAGATTGGTTTACACATGAAATAGCAACTAAACAATAAAACCATCAGAAGCGTATCTGGGGGGGGGGGGAGGAGGAACAGTAACTTTTGATATCTTCAATGCAGGTTTCTTTCCTTCCTTTCTATTGTTTTTCCCAATCCATTTAATGGCAAATTTCTTAGGAGATTTTTCTTCTTCTTTTTAAATACAGAGTATCAAATGAGATGTAAAAAGAGAGAGAAAATAGACTTTCTCTGTATACATTGATGGTTGTGTATTTTTATTCTGTGAAAGACACACAGCTTGTTTTGAAAAGCAGGTTGGCTTGATACTGTAAAAATAAATTAAAGCTCAATTCTCAGGTACACATGGTTACTTGTATGTAGCACATATGTTACCAACTTTCAGAACTGACAGAAGACTTCAAAACAAGAGAAGGAGTTTGGAGCTGACTTAAAATTCCTCTGAACTTCATTTCAGCTCATAAAATAAATGTCCGATTGTGAGATGCATCCGTCTTTCTGCTTTCCCCTTAACATTTCCAGAAATAGGAGAAGGGCACATAGAAGGGCTACTCTGTAGAATCTTTCCCAAATTTATATTGAGCTCTGGCGGTGCAGTGGTTAGAATGCGATATTGCAGGCAAACTCTGTCCATAGTTTGGAGTTCGATCCTGATGGATTTAAGGTTGACTCCTCCTTCTATCCTTCCAAGGTCAGTACCCAGGTTGTTGGGGAAAATATGCTGATGTTGTAAACTACCCAGAGAGTGCAGTAAAGCATTATTATTATATATATGTGTGTGTATGTGTGTGTGTGTGTGTGTGTGTGTGTGTGTGTTACATTCTTGAGCTGATCAATAAATAAGTCAGGGAGACTAGTATAGATCTATTTCGAGCTTTTTAGCTCTCATCAGCTAGCCATACCCTTACTGGGATTCGAACAGGGGCTGTATTGCATATCAGGCAGGAGCCTATAACCATTCAGCCAGCCAGGCTCTCCCAATTGCATCAGCTGAGACAGGAGGATTAGTATCTATAATTATTCCACAACACCCTGTTAGGGCCCCAATTAAGGGAGGAAACATACTGTTTCCTTTTCTGCCTTTCGGCTCATCACCAGAGACCTTCTAGACAGAAAGCCATGAATTCTGTTGCATAATTTTTTTTAATATGTGTGTTAGTTTTAGGAGCTGATCAATAAATACATACATACGTATGTATTTATTGATCAGTATGTATGTATGTATCAATAAATACATACATACATGCACATATATATATATATATATATATATATATATATATATATATATATATATATATATATATATATATATATATATATATATATATATATATATGTCTAGGTTCTATTGCTATACTACTAAAACTCTCCTGCCTGTTTGTCTGTAAACATCTGTTGGGTGAAACAGTACATTATAGGGGAGCCTTTTTTGAATCAAATGGGCTAACCTAAAGGATGCATTCAAAATTGGGAAGCTATTACTTTTGTGAGTTTAAAATTCAGCAAAATTGTGGCTGCTTCAGCATTGTCACAATCAACTTGATCACTCTTTCCAATGCTTCCTGTCAGTTTTCCACAAGGAAAATCTATGGAGAACCCCTATGTAAGTCAGAATTCACTCCTACTTCTAATGCCTTTTTGCCAGCCTGGGGTCATTCTGTTCTCTGTTCATGTAAAAAAAATATATATCTAGAACAATGACTTAGCAGATGGCACATTGTCTACTGAATTTCTATGAGAAGCAATGAATACAAATTAAATCATGCAATGATTTTAAATAATTATATAATATGTAGTAAATTAAGACCCTGCTAAGAAAATATTATTAATTAAAGAAGAAGAAATTAGCAACAATCTTCAGTTGCTAAGGAGGCAAGATGTAAGAGAAGATAGCCTTCTACCCTTATTTGATTGATTATTATGGTGTGATGTGGATGGTTTGTCCCCAAACCTTCAAACGTTGTATCAACTACTGGTTAACCTCCTCTTCTCTTTCAGAAAGGGACATGGGGATTTTAATAGCACCCTCTTTCTAGGAAAACAATCTTCAACGATGATCATGGCACTCTCTTTCATGTGTTACCTTTTCCTTCAGTGAAGCTCCTGGAGATCATGGAGAAGATGAAACCAGGGAGGAGTGGCAGAGGACGAAAAGGGGCTTTGCTTTCACCTCCACAAAACAGATGAGTTAGCTTGGTAGATCAGGTTACAATTGTTGGCTGAAGGCTCACCGCGTCTGGAAATGAGGATAGAAAATGGAAAATGAACCCTTTAGGGACTTCTTTTAAATCAAGAAAGACTTTTGGATTAGATGTAAACATAAGTTTACTACGTCAATTAAAACTCTATCTTTGGACTCTCATCAAAATAAATAGATAATTTATCTATTGTTTAAGCACCAAGGTGAAAGACTTAAACTGAGTTTGTTTAAAAAAAAAACCAAAGTGGACAACACAAAATATGGAATTTTGTAGTGATGGTTAGATTTGTACCCAAATGGAGGTGGAATCTTTTTTTTGGGTGGGGGGGCTGGATACTCTTTAATATTTAGAAAGAGCTTGGATATATATAGCCAGTCCTTGGCTTATGACCACAGAATTTCCATGGTTAAGCAAGGTGGTTAAAGGAGTCATGTCCAATTTTTATCCCCTTGTTTTGCTATGGTTGTTAAGTGAATCATTGTAGTTGCTAAGTCAATTGTGTAATTATTAAATGAATCTGACTTTGCTTGTCTGAATCTGATTGGGATAGTTGCAAATGACCCTAAGATGTTGCAACCACTTGTAAATGCATGCCAGCTGCCAAGTACCTAAATTTCGATCACATGACTATAGAGGTTGTAAGTATGAGAGCCAGTTCTCACTTTTTTCAGTGCCATTCTAATTTTGAACAATCACTAAATGAATGGTTATAAGTTGAAGACTACTGTAGTATAGTTATAGACTATGTCCAGTAGGAGAGATAACTTTTGGCATATTCACACTGGGTTCATTTCTCCAGTTGCCATAAACAAACAATACATGTAGTCCTCAACTTACAACAGTTCATTTAGTGACTGTTCAAAATTACAAGGGTGCTGAAAAAAGTGACTTATGACCGTTTTCACACTAACGACCTTTATAAAAGGTGATCAAAATTCAGATGCTTGGCAATTGGTTTTACAACCTCCTGACAAGCAAAGTCAATAGGGAAGCCAGCTTTACTTAAGAACAATGTTACTAACTTATCATCTGCAGTGATTCACTTAACAACAGTGTCAAGGAAGTTTGTAAAATGTAGCAAAGCTCACTCAGCAACTGTCCTGCTTAACAAAGATAATTTTTGAACTCCATTGTGGTGGTAAGTTGAGGACTACCTGTATATTATCTAACTTGAAATGCAGGATCATAGAGTCTTTTTGCCCTCAAAATACTCTCTGCTTAATTTAATCCAATAGAACTCCAAACCATCTACCTAGATCACATCTGTCTACTTTGATGCCCTTTGCAAGGGGCTGCCCTTGAAGAACTTTGTGAGGCTACAACTGATACAGAATGCAACCCACAAGCAGTTACAGTATGTGTGATCCACAAACAACACAATGCTACATTACTGCTCTATGAGCTGCATTGATTGCCAGTATAGTTACCAATTCAAGGTGTTGGTAGTGACCCTTTGAGTTATTACCTATCCCCGATTACCCATCCGAGATCTGGTAGGGCAGGCACACTCCTGGGCTTATCTATTAGGGAGAGCCATTTGGCAGGGTCAAAAAAGTGACAGTTCATGGTCATGATGTCTGCCCTTTGGAACATTATCCTCCAAGAGGATGGAACGGCCTTTCACAAAGCCATAGAAATATGACTTGGTGCTCCAGATGTGCTGCAGAATTGTGCAATGGCAATGTTGGTTTGTTGATGGTGGTTTTGTTTCTACTTTGGTTGCTGATTATATATGTGTGTGGTTGTTATTGCAGGTGGCAGGTTTTTATGGTGTCTTTAATGGTTGTTAGCCAACCAGAACAGCACGGTGGTCTAGAGATGAAGATGATAGGCTACCAGTCAGACGGTTGAGAGTTCAATCCCAGGCAGTGGCAGATGTTTCTCTATCAGGGCACAAAGGGAACATATCTGCTGCAAACTCTACTTAGGCATCACGAAGGGCATCTGGCCAGTAAACTCTCAACTCCATTCAGTCACCCTGACTCCACTCCAATAAAAAGGAATTATAGGGTCATAAAAAGAAAAACAGTTGTTAGCCATGGATTTGAGATGAGTGGCCATACACATTGAATGAATGAATGAATGAATGAATGAATGAAGTACCAATATGATGGCATTTATTTTGAACACCTAATTTTAAATGCATGAATATATATCCACTTATTCAATGTAAGCATAATTGTATGTAATAAACAGAAAAATGCTAAAAAAAAAACCAAGACAAGAAAAATTAAAAGACATGCAAGAAAAAAATAAAAAGAAAGAAACCAATATTGTTAATGTCTTTCTATCTTTATAAATCATACTTGCTGCTTCCAGTACATCTAGGGCTGTCTATTCATACCAGGTAAATCATGTGTAATTTGGTCCAAAAATGCATCCAACAATTTGGTGTATTCCAAGCCATTCCCACAAGCCAATTATTGTTCCTTGACCCATAACCAGTCCCCTTCCCGTTTTATCCTCATCCAGCTATAAATCCAAGCTGTTCTTTGCTGGGATTAGACTGTGTTTGTAATTGCACAGGAATGTATACAAACCACAAGATCTATCCGATGCTATCTGAAGTATTTGGACACTTATCTTTCCCAGTGATTACTAGTCAGATACAGTAATCTGGGTTTTTTTTTATTTGACTTCCCTTCAATTATTGAAGAATTGCACTGACGCTGAAACATCAATACACAGTTGAATTATATTGAACAGAATCTCAAAAATTATAGTGATGATCATTTCACAGACCTAAATCTATTCATACTATTAGTTTTAGAGCAGGGGTCCCCAACCTTTGCAACTTTAAGTCTGAAGGACTTCAGCTCCCAGACTTCTCCAGCCAGCAAAGCTGGCTGGAGAATTCTGGGAGCTGAAGTCCTTCAGACTTAAAGTTGCAAAGGTTGGGGACTCCTGTTTTAGAGAGAAAATGTTTGATCTGTGTAAATAATTCCTACAACTCTATGTCCCCCCCCCCCCTCCTGGATATATGCAACCATATATTTCTGTTGGTGAGTACTCAGATGCCTGAGCCAAAGACTGCCTTCTGCCTGATTGTATGAAATAATAAAATTATTAGAATAAGGGAAGACCCACAAGTACGGAATGCATTAGAGATGGTTCCACGGTAACTGAATATGTCAGAGCAAAATTTTAAGAAAGGAAAAGGACCTAGAAGTGAGCATTTTTCATTGAGATGATCCCCAATGAAGTACTAGGATTATGAAGTATTTTTCTTAATATTTTTCCTTAGAATACTACCTTGCACACAAAAACTTACCTCTGAATGATTATCATTATCTTTCATTTTAGTTAATGCTAAGTTTGCTAAGTTTTATTTCCCATTATTTTTACCTTCTTTATTTCCAAAAGAACTATAAAAAAGGAACAATTGTTTTAGAAAAAAAACAACCAACAACTATACATATACGCACTAGCAACATTTGTTACAAAGGCTTCCATTGAGGCAACCAGAAGCCTTTGGCATAGAATATTTCATTGACAGCTGTTAAAGCTGATACTGCCTCTTCTCTTCTTCAATAGTACAGCTGTGCCTAGATTCACACACCAAAATTCATGTCTTTATTGTCCCTTGAGATAGGGGTCTCCAACCTTTGCAACTTTAAGTCTGAAGGATTTCAGCTCCCAGAATTCTCCAGCCAGCTTTGCTGGCTGGAGAAGTCTGGGAGCTGGAGTCCTTCAGACTTAAAGTTGCAAAGGTTGGAGACCCCTGCTTTGAGAGACCAGTTAGTTATAGCTAAAAGGGCAGCTGTGTGCTGCCACTTATCTGATTGTGTTCATTTTTACATTACCTGTAAATATATTATATCCTTTTCTAAACCAAAATGGAGCTCATTCCATTAAAGGAGAATATTTGTAGCTCAGGGTTGACATGACGGGTTCTTGGTGCTCTCTGAGATTGCTTGTTTTCTTGCAGGCATTTTTCATTACCCTAACTAACTGATCATCAGAACTGATGATGTTACCTAGTTTGGTTAATGAAACGTCTGCAAGGAAACAAGCAAGCTCAGAGAGCACCAAGGAGCTTATTCCCTAATCACTGTTTAGAATGAGGACAACAGAAACAACTCGTTATATTTGTGTCTACAATATGAATTTCCATATGATCAGAATTTTAATTTTTAGCAACCAGGAGGAAGAAAACATACAAGGGAATGTTTAAACATGAACTGACACAGCTGAACACAAAGGAAGATTCCCACAAGATTACAAAGCTCAAAAGTTTTAACACTTAAATTAAAGTCTTTCTCCCCTATACCAGAATCCCTGGGACCAGTCCAGGAATTTATCCATGCAATTCAATTTAGAACTCTTAGAAGACACAGAGAGAGAGAGAGAGAGAGAGAGAGAGAGGGAGGGAGGGAGGGAGGGAGGGAGAGAGGGAGGGAGGGAGAGAGAGGCTCCCTATTTTTATTTAACATTTGTCTCTCCAACTAATAATTAGTAACTAATTATAATTCAAGATAATGGGAATTCAAGTTAAGCAAAAGCCAGCAGCAGTAATGTGAGCATCACCATTATCATCATCATCATTACATCACCTTTTTGTTACAGTCATGATCAGTTCAAGCTAATTAAGTTTTAAAAAAAATCATGTCTGCAGTTATGCAATCCAGATTTTCATTGCTGGAACTCCCAGCCCATGTGCAATCAATCATGCCAACCTCCAGCTTCACAGTTTACAGTTACTACTATTATGTCTTCAGTATGATAATTTCCTACATACATACATATATTGAGAGAGAGAGAGAGAGAGAGAGAGAGAGAGAGAGAGAGAGAGAGAGAGAGAGAGAGAGAGAGAGAGAGAGAGATATCAATTTGTTTCTGCCATTTTTGTTCTTAGCTGCCAGAAAACAAGACACTGAAAACTAAAGTACATTTTTATTTGAATCCACAATATTTAAAAATGTGGGAAATAGCAATAGCTAAAGAACCAAGCAGCAGACAGCTTTGAAGCATTCTTTAAATAAATAGTGTTTTATTCAAATTTGATCTCCCATTTTGGTTCAGTCAGCAAAATAATACCTAATACATTTCTTCCATCTGCACAAATGGCTTTTGGAAAATAAGTATTGAATAGGGATGTTTAAAAAGCTATATCCCTCCTTAGGGTGACAAAAATGTGTGTATATATTTTCAGACTCAGTGAGTGGGAGGGAGTTTTTGCTTTTACCCAGTTTATTTGGTGATATGATGCTGCATCTCATTTTCAAGTTCATACATTTCACCTTTTGAAGATTCCAGAAAAAAATATTCTTGGACCCAGACAGTCTTGAGATAAAAGTTGCTGGTTGCCATGTAGAGTTGATTTTTCTAAATTTATTGTTCCCTTTTAATAGTTCTTTTCAAAAGGGAAAGAAATAAGATCAAACGTTGTGGAAATCTTTGCATGATGCGAGAAATAGATGATTTAGCCTGTGATTCTTGTTGGAACTCTAATTCACTACCTGTATGAAATGTTTTTTTTTTTATAGATGCAGATATGTCCCGTTTGAAAGCTCACAATTACATAAAGAAAAATCTTGCCTGTCAAAAGGGGGAACATTCAAGTCCCCACTAATGTGCCACTGTGCATTTCCATGGGAGGTGGTTATTCAGATGTGCACCATATACTGAAGATATCATCTCAGTAGATTGTGTTTCAAAGCTTTGAACCAACTCTCTTTTTAAAGCTACCTTCAGAAATAATTATTTATACCTTGCCTCTCAAGTCAGCTCACAGCAGCATAAACTCACAGTATGAAACCACAAGGCAAGAGCTGATCAACATTTCAACCAGGAAGAGCATAATGTTATCAGCAACCTAACAGCCAGAATGACTGCCAAAAGGCAATTCATTGCAAACCAGCCATTGGCTATTGAGCAAGGAATAGTTCTTCCCAAAGAAATTCCATGGTGGACTCTATCTTATTGTACGGTCAAGCATGAGTTAGCTATTGATAGAACATGAAGCTGAGTTTATCCAACCAGTCATGTACAGTACACACAAACACACACACGGGAGATATAGAGATAGTGTGTGTGTGTGTATGTGTAACTTAAAAACTAATACAAAAAAAGAAAATATCAGAGAGAGAAAGGGGAGGAGTAAAATAGAAAAAAAAAGAATGAAAGTAGTTTGAAATACAATTATAAATTTATCTCTTACTCTGTGCTTATAACACAGATCTCTTCTTTCTATAATCTAGCCTGTATAATCATGAAAACCATAAATCCTAAATTCTTTTTTTTTTCTGTGGCAGGTAAAAAAAAAATTCATAAGGTTTTTCTAGCCAGCAATAAATATAAAGCTTATCCAACCAGTCCTAATGAGAAGCACTCCCATAATCCACAAATAAAATCAACAACTTCACTTTTACAGGGAAGTACTTTCTGTGCAACATTTGAAAAAGTACATTTATAAATTAATAGAACCATGCAACAAGATATGCTGGAGATCATTCAATCCATTCTCCACTTTATGGAGTACAAAAAAAAATAAGATATTTCATAGTTGGCCACCTAGTCTCAGTTTTAATATCTCGAGAACAGCAACGAAGTGCCACTTAGCATGTTTCTGGGTGTCGGCCCAACAAGATAGACCACACTAAGAAACTAAATGCCATATTGGTCAGGAGTACATGTATTGCAACAGCTATAGTAACAGAATAGAATTAGCACTTAGATTTATATACCGCTTCATGCTTTACAGCCCTCTCTAAGCAGTTACAGCAGCGGTAGTCAACCTGGTCCCTACTGCCCACTAGTGGGCGTTCCATCTTTCATGGTGGGCAGTAGGGGTTTTCTCCAATACTGAAGCACTTTCCTTTTTTTAATTTAATTGATTTCCCTTCTTTATAACATTATAACATTTATAACATGGAACCAGTGGGCGGTTAGAAATTTTTACTACTAACAGAGATACAAAATTGGGTGGTAGGTATAAAAAGGTTGACTACCCCTGAGTTACAGAGTCAACATATTGCCACCAACAATCTGGATCCTCATTTTACCGACCTCAGAAGGATGGAAGGCTCAGTCAACCTTGAGCTGATGAAGATAAAACTCCTGGCAGTTGGCAGAATTTGCCTGCAATATTGCCTTCTAAGCACTGCTCCACAACAGTTCAAAGTTGAATCTTGCAAATATGAATGTGCTTCCCCCTTCCTCACTTTCTCTTCATGTGGATTCATTTTGCGTAGAAAAGGAGTGAGAAGCTACAGTAGGTCTTTGAGGAGTTGCTCAGATCTCCTAGAGGAGCAGAAAGGGAGAATGACGAGAATGTAAGGCATGGGGAAAGTTAGTTATGCCTCTGACTGGATGGTTTGTGTACATACTGCTGTTGCCATATAATGACTCACAAGGCTCTCTCTTCTCCAAATGGGAAAATACATAAATATTGAACAATTTTCTTCCACATTTCACTTCCTCTCTCTGACCTCCCTCCTCTTTTCGCTGATCTTATTTGAATATTTATTATTCAACTATCTTGTCTTTGGAATCAAAATATTGTCTGGGTTTTTTTTCCCCCTTCTAAAAACTGGCCTGAAAACTTGCTCAGTTAAATATTTGCACTTGTTTAGAAGACTTTGGCTGATAGAAGACTACTTAGAAATTGCAGGACTGAAAGCTAAATAGGAAGTAAACTAAAACAATTTAAGAAGAAGGAAATAGCAAAATTCTGTACTGCTGCCATGAAAATTAAATTGATGTGTACATGCAGCTAAGGAAGCTTTAAGTAATGCTGCTTTAATGGATTCATCAATTCAATGTACTAAAAACAATGAAGAGCTTGCTTGCTTATTGATTGATTGATTGGATTTATATAACTACCCACTTGACATACAACATTATTTTATGGTAAACTGATTAGTCTTAAATGATCCAAATAACGCTTCATTAAATCTCTGCTTGACATTTTTTCTCTTCCTCAGCTTTATTTCTAGTAACTTATATGATGCCACTATTATAACTCTTATTATGAAATGATTTACTCCCAACAAAATAGGTATCTTATGAAGATGATAGATAGATAGATAGATAGATAGATAGATAGATAGATAGATGGATGGATGGATGGATGGATGGATGGATGGATGGATGGATGGATGGATGGATGGATGGGAGGATGAATAGATAGATAGATAGATAGATAGATAGATAGATAGATAGATAGATAGATAGATAGATGATGGATAGGAGGATGAATAAATAGATAGATAACATTAAGTTAAAGAGTGAGATGGCCTTCAACACAATTATTTTATTAGTATCCTAGTTCCAATTATAGTGACTTGAATGCTGTCTATGAGGAGTTAAGGCCAATATTGCATCCTTCAGTCCTTCCTTTCAGTGACTCTAGACCGAGCATTATGGATGGACCAGCAGCTCCTCTATAGTTGAAAACAAATGAGGTATGGGCTAGCCTTATACCATATTTTTTTTTAAAAAAAGAACACCCAACCTCATTGTGCACTTTGGCATCTGTCAATCTACCAAGACAAACGATGGAGAAGTCCAGAGAGAGTCTACATTTTAAAAAAGTAGTTTTGTTTATACATTTTTACTTTTGAAATGTTAGCTTTAAGACGCCTCCAGAGAAGACACATGGAATATTGTTCACAAAGGCCTACTTTTCTCTCAATTCTTGATGGATTGAACTGATTATAATTGGTATCTTTGTACCAAAGGATAGAAGTAGTAACTGTGAGAGGGATCTTGGAGTCCTAGTGGACAACCATTTAAATATGAGCCAACAGTGTGCAGCAATTGCCAAAAAAGCCAAAACAGTTCTAGGCTACATAAACAGAGGGATAGAATCAAGATCACGAGAAGTGTTAATACCACTTTATAATGTCTTGGTAAGGCCACACTTGGAATACTGCATTCAGTTCTGGTCACCAAGATATAGAAAAGACGTGGAGACTCTGGAAAGAGTGCAGAGAAGAGCAACAAAGATGATTAGGGGACTGGACGCTAAAACATATGAAGAATGGTTGCAGGAACTGGGTATGTCTAGTTTAATAGAAAGAAGGACTAGTGTTCCAATATCTCAGGGGTTGCCACAAAGAAGTGGGAGTTAAACTATTCACCAAGGCACCTGAGGGTAGAACAAGAAGCAATGGGTGGAAACTAATCAAGGAGAGAAGCAATTTAGAATTGAGGAGAAATTTCCTGACAGTTAGAACAATTAATCAGTGGAACAGTTTGCCTCCAGAAGTTGTGAATGCCTCAACACTGCAAGTCGTTAAGAAGGTGTTGGATAGGCATTTGTCTGAAATGGTATAGGGTTTCCTGCCTAGGCAGGGGGTTGGATTAGAAGACCTCCAAGGTCCCTTCCAACTCTGCTATTGTATTGTATTGTAAGTGAATTTAGGACCCTGCTAACCTGAACACTTAAACTCTTCTCTGACCCCTCAACAAAACAATTATTTTCCAGCAAATGTGAGGATTGGCAACCGGTACCTCCACTTGTAATTCAGTGGTAAAATTCAGTTCCGTGGGTGTGGTTCGAGGGATGTGGCATGGGAAGAATACTGCAAAATCCCCATTCCAACCCCACCCTGGGGCCAGCCAGAGGTGTTATTTGCCGGTTCTCCAAACTATTCAAAATTTCCGCTACCGGTTCTCCTGAACCTGTTAAAACATGCTGATTTCACCCCTGTTGCACCCGAATGCCTGAAGTAATGAATTCTGCCATCAGCAGCCTGTGTTCAGACTTCCGGACATCAATGCAACTTGCTGAGAGGCCTGGATGCCCCCAACTCAACCAAACTCAACCCAACTCAACCCAACCCAACAGCCCACTTCCCATTCCTCTAGTTCAGTGTTTCTCAACCTTGTCGACTTTAAGTGCTGTGGACTTCAACTCCCAGAATCCCCCCAGACAGCACTGGCTGGGGGATTCTGGGAGTTGAAGTCCACAGCACTTAAAGTCGACAAGGTTGAGAAACACTGCTCTAGCTCTAAACCCCAGAATCGCTCTGGAGTTCTTCTTCCCCACCAACTCAACCCCCCTTTGGTTTCTCTTGTTCATGACCGTGGGGATCTAATCAACGTCTGATACTTTCAGATATTTGGGGAAGGCAGGATATACACCCGAAGTTTAAACCCTGGGAAGGGTCTCGATACCTCGCTACCCAACTTCAAGGGTGACAACCCCCCCCCCCCACTCTGCAGAAAATGATAGCAAGGCAGAGCTTCTGGTTGCGTTCCCTAAATCCCAAGCCTCAGCCTTGTCCCTGCTGCCGGGCGGTCTCCTTCTGCAGATAAGCAGTTGCCCCAGAAGACCGGTTGAGCCTTGCGGAGAACAAACGAGCCGTCTTATCTTGGCGGCTCCAGGCTTCGCCTCCTCATCTAGGCTGAATGTAGGAATCTTCCTCGTCAGTAAGGTACTCCAGGACGATTCTGCTGCTCCCACCCGGGGCTTCTCCGTTTTCCCTACCTTAGGCTAGCCCAGAGGGGTCTCCAAACTTGGCAGCTTGAAGACTTGTGGACTTCAACTCCCAGAATTCCCCAGCCAGCCAGCCAGAATTCCCCAGCCAGCCGGCTGGGGAATTCTGGGAGTTGAAGTCCACAAGTCTTCAAGCTGCCAAGTTTGGAGACCTCTCTGGGCGGGAGCTCCAGATGCTCTGGACTCTCCCTCCAAGAAGCCCCTTTCAGCCTGGGGTTGAGAATTCGCCCCGCTAAAAAGCGAAGTCCAAATTGTGGGGTCCCGCGCAAGGCAGCTCCTACCTAAAGGTTGACACCGGAGGCGGCGGCGGCTTCGTTTCCGCGGAGAAGTTGGACGCGTCGGGCACCGGGTGGGCTTCAATCTTCGCACCAACGGAAGAGCCAGGAAGCAGCTGTTCCTAGCGGTTCCCTCCGTTCAAAAGAACCAGAAGGGCGACTGCTCTCTCTCTCTCTCTCTCTCTCACACACACAGACACACACACACACTCTCTCACTCTCTCTCACACACATTCTCTGTCACACACACACACACACACACACTCCCTCACACACACACATTCCCCCTCTCACACACACATAAACACACACATTCTCTCTCTCTCACACATACACACACACACTCTCACACACTCTTTCTCTCTCTCACACACTCACACACACACTCTCCGTCTCCCTCTCTCTCTCACACACACATACACACACATTCTCTCTCACACACACTCACACACACACACATTCTCTCACACACACATACACACACACTCTCACACACTCACACACACACATATACACACACAGTCTTTCTCTCTCATACACACACTCTCTCTCTCTCACACACACTCATACACACACACACATTCTCTCACACACATTTTTTCCTCTCACACACACCCTCTCTCTCTCACACATACTCTCCCTTTCTCTCACACACACACATACACATAGTCTCTCTCTCTCTCACACACACACACTCCCCTCTCTCACACACACATTCTCTGTCACACACACATACACTGTCTCTCTCACACCCACACTCTCATACACACATTCTCTCTCACACACACACACACATACACACACACACTCTTTCTCCCTCACACACACATTTTCTCTCTCACACACACACACTCCCCCCCTTTCTCTCTCTCTCTCACACACACACACACATTCTCTCTCTCTCTCTCTCACACACACACACAATTCCGCCAGCAGTTTTTTTCTCTCTAGGAGGGCAGCGAACCTCGCAGGCTCTGGGTATGAAGGGGCTTGCGCTTGAAATTGGGGAATGGGGAAGACGAAATTGGGGAATGGGGAAGACGAGGTTGTAAGAATGTATTGAAATTTATATATTTACATATATATATATCATCAGGCAGGCTTCTGGTCACAGACATATATATATATATACATATACATATACACATACATACACACACACACACACACACATATATATATGTAAATATAAAGTTGGGATCAGTGGAACGCCACCCTGAAAATCCATCAGGGAAAGAAAAGAAGCAAAGGCAACAAGGGAAAGGAGGGAGGATGAGGAGGGAAAGGAAGAGTGGGCAAAGCAGAGGAAGCAAGGGAGGGGAAGTCAGAGTAGAAGAGAGGGCAAGAAGGAGGAGGAGAAGAGGAGTGGGGGAACCAGAGGGGAAGAAGAAAAGAGGAAGGAGGGGAGGAAAGAAGAAGGCAGAGAAGGGAGGTTGAGAAGAAGGAAGGAGCGGGGCTGTTGCAAAACAAGGTGGAGGAACGGGGTGGCAAGAATGTGACCCCAACTGTGGTTTTTTTTTAATATGTATGTGTAAGAAGATAAGAGATAAATGTTAATAGTTAATAGATAAATATTAATAGTACTTACAAGAATGTATGTTTGTCCATGTATATGAAAGGAAAAAAAATATATACAAAAAAGTCTGTATTAAACTGGAAAAACTTACAATAGGGCCGGGACGATGAAGCTCTGGGAAATTATTCTGAAATGAACACCGTTCTCTTCCGCAAGTCGTGACAAATTAGGTTGTCGAATCCTAAGCTTCTTTTCTTCGAACTCTTCAGATTGAACTTTCTCCAACTTTGGCTTGACTTGGTCGGGCGGGGCAAAAAAAGTATACACCAACCCAACCCCAACCCCCCAACTTTAACCTTAGACTCTCTACTCTTACACCTCACCTTATTCCTAAGAGGTCTGTAAGGGGCGTGCCTACCGTCCCTGTCCTAACAACCCCATTTATTCCTATCCATTTCATGTATTCATAATCTTGGGTGCACTTATGTCCATTATCTTATATACACACTTGACAAAACAAATGCATAAATAAAATAAATATACCTAAGCGAAGGTTTTTTGTGTGTGTGTGTGCGTTTGTGTTTTGTTTGTTGTGTAACCCGGGACAAATGAGGAGGGGTTTCTTTCCGCTTCCAGAAAAGTTGGGGTTTTGTCTTCAGCCTCTTGGAGAGATTCCTCCCAAACTGCCAGTTTGGCCACAACAGCCCCCACGCGCCAGCAATGGTTCCCCTTCCCACCTGGCAAACAATTGGTTGGAGGGACCTTCCCAGCCAACGCAGCCTAGTTACAGAGCAACGCCGAGGGCCCCCTATCTCCTGCCACCCACCCGCTCTTCCTGAAATGGGTTCCCCAGTCTCAGCCCTCCACACCTGGGATTCCGGTTCGCCTTCCGTTTCGCTCCTGCTTGAAAGACCTCGAGGTTAAGCCGCAGGGGTCTCCAACCTTTGCAACTTTAAGTCTGAAGGACTTCAGCTCCCAGACTTCTCCAGCCAGCAAAGCTGGCTGGAGAATTCTGGGAGCTGAAGTCCTTCAGACTTAAAGTTGCAAAGGTTGGAGACCCCTGGGTTAAGGAGTCAAATCAACACAGCGGCTAGGAGCGCGGCTGCGTTTCTCTTGAGTTGGCCTTCAAATTTACGGCCAAAGAATTGGACAAGAGTGGAAGAGAGCCAGCTCTTCTCGTCTCTTTTCCTAACTCTTTTCCTTTCTCGCCCCCCCCCCCTTTTCTTTAAAAATACGGCAAATCGTTCCATTAAAAACGGAATGGAGAGGTCGGGGTGGGATGGGGAACTCAATTGGGTAGCGGGCTGTTTCTTGGACGCTTTGCTATATAAACTGGTTCCTCAAGCAACCTTCAACCCAACCCTCAGGTCTTTTGTCTCTCCCCCCCCTCCGGAAATCCTTTCTTGAAAAGTTCAACAGTTTATCTGCCGCCGAATCCTGGCCCCTCTTCGAAGTTTCGAAGTTTCTCATGTCCCAGGTCTCTGCCTCCCACGGGAGGACGGAGAAACTCCCGCGTGCTGGGCAGAGGGAGCCTGGCCCGTGTCCGTCGGCCTTGAGTTGCTGTCAAGGCCTTTCCACGAGGCCCGATTGAAAGCCAGGTATTCCTTGGTTTCTCAAACGGCCCTTTCATTTGCTAATATTGAATCCCCGCTTCAGAAGCCAGGTTGGCTGATGTCATCTGCATATGTCGGCATTTCCTTCCTTCAGACCGTCAGCCGGTCTCCTCCCAAATAAATTTCGCGTGGGAGGTGGCTGGAAATGGAGAGGAGAAGGCATACAAATACCAGGGCGCTGGGAAGCTGAGCCACTTTGAAACTCTGGGAAATGTTTCCTTTAAGCCTCCCACCCACTTTCTTCCCGCTGTAATTTTGCTTCCCTATCGCTCTCTCTGCCTTTTGGGCCATTGGCAAAATGGGTCAACCGAGCCTCTAGGGACCCCACAGCGCTTTAACACCGCTGAGGGTGATGTTAGAACAGAATGATTTTCAGCCTGGAGGGGGAAAACATGAATCTATCCCATCGTTTAAAGTAAGAATCGCGTTTCAGCTGGGCATGACTTTCTGTATCTAACCTGTCAGTTCCATGGCCCTGCTGTTCAGGTGGGGGGGGGGGGGACAGCAGCTTTCTGGAAGGCCTGAGGCTCCCCCAAATCAGTGCAGAGGTTAAGAACAATCTATGAAATGCCGCTTAACAGAATTGGTGGGTCAAGTTGGCGTAGCCCAAATTGGGTTGAAAGACACACTACATGCACACATGCCATGCAGAATGATGGCATACTTGGATGCCCTAGTTCATAAAACATGCAAAAACAATGACTGGGAGATGAACAATCAACGACCAGCCTGTTTCAGTTCAATTTAGGGTACTGTATGATCTCATCCGACAAACTGACATTTCTCATTTGGTGGCTTCTGCAGACAAATCCCTCCTGCTCCATGAGGGAGGGAGGGAGGGAGGGAGGGAGGGAGGGAGGGAGGGAGGGAAGAAAAAAGGAAGGAAGGATCTTCTAGGCTGAACATCTTCTTGGAAGAGCCCATCAAAATGGCTCTCCCTGCTTGTCAATGTGGGAACAGAGTCCCAGAATGGATTAGGGTCTGTTTGCCATGGAAATAATCAGATTGTATAGCTATTGCTAAATGAGCTAGGGTGAGAAATATTTCTGCATAGAAACCCGCAGGACCTATCAGTCCTGAACCAAGGGCTCATGGTTGCTTGACACTCCTATGAGCAGAAAAAGATACAGGTGACACTGTATCTCAAGTGGAAGAACTTTTACAGCAGTGGTAGTCAACCTGGTCCCTACCGCCCAACCTGGTCCCTACCGCCCGTTCCAGCTTTCATGGTGGGCAGTAGGGGTTTTGTCCGATACTGAAGCACTTTCCTTTTTTAAATTTAATTGACTTCCCTACTTTATAAACCACCATTATTGTGGAACCGGTGGGCGGTTAGAAAACTTTACTACTAACAGAGATACAAAAGTGGGCGGTAGGTATAAAAAGGTTGACTACCCGTGTTTTAGAGGGTCTTCATAGAACCTGCAGAACCCTTTCTGGTACCTTTATGGAAACACACACACACACACACACACACACACACACACACACACACACCAGTGTTTCTGTGCGCACTTAACTCCCAGAATCCCTCAGCCAGCATTGAAGCTTTGGGAGTTGAAGATCACACATCTTAAAGTTGCCAAATTTGAAAAACATTGCTATACAGGCTCAAATCTCTGAGCAGGGGAATGGGTGAGCACCTCTGATTTGGAATCTTTAGTAAAAATGCACTGACTCAATCCACAGTCCAGTAAAGATAAGGAAAAGGCAATTCTGTAGTTCCCCTTATTCCAAGCCTATACCATTTCCTCCCAAGAAAGAAGGAAATGCCCAAAGAGAGACCTTCAGCCACAAGGACTATAAACTTTTAAATAAGTTTCCAAAGGCTTAATTAGATCAGTTTACTAAAGGGAATGTTTAAAATGGGAATT
Source organism: Rhabdophis nuchalis (assembly GCA_039707465.1). Taxonomy (NCBI): domain Eukaryota; kingdom Metazoa; phylum Chordata; class Lepidosauria; order Squamata; family Natricidae; genus Rhabdophis; species Rhabdophis nuchalis. The sequence goes on from CM077645.1 coordinate 63,914,323, forward strand.
AGCTCATTTTGGTTTGAAAGAAGTGTCAACGTTCACAATTCTAATTGCAACAATTTCATGCATTTGTCTAGAAAGTTAGCTGATAATGCTCCTGGGGGGGGGGGGAGTGGAGGGGGAGGGGGTTTGTTGAGCTTCTTGCAAAAGAAAAACCCGAAGTGAAAGGGTAGAAGAGCTGGGTCTGCAAAGTGGGTGCCATGAGAAAAGCAATCAGACCGTGGGAATGCAAAAATCGAAGGCAAAACCAGATTGGAATCATACCGGAAACTTAAAACAAGATGCAAACCAAAGGAGAAGCTGGCCAAATTCTAAGAACCCCAAACCCTAACAACAAACTCATGAGAACTTAAAATCCAATATCTGCACACCGTGCTTGAGGAAGTAAGCAGGACACATTGCCAAATGCACCCCCCGTTAAAATCAGAATGTTTGGAAGACCTGGATTTTATCTGAGTTCAGACTTCTACAAAATCTTAGAGTGGGGTGCAGATCCCAGCTTCAGTGTACAAGGAGATGAGGACTAGACATTCACATCTTGTGGAATAGAATAAAAACAGTATCTCCCAGAACGCAACAGATCACTAGAAAAGTCACCACGCATAGCTGCAGACAAGAAACCAGTTTCATTGGTATGAAAAGAGCACCCTAACTCTGATATGAACCTTTAGGATTAAAGAAAGAAATTGGGGGGGGGGGGAACCTTGTTTGCTCGTGCCATTTCAAATCCAAGCAAAGCTTTCAATTTTAAATCAAAATCCGGAAGAAATATTATTGCGTTAACAGGAAGCATTTACAAATCATTAAAAAATTGATATCTGGTGGGTTCTAAAGTCCCACTAAAAACAAAACAAAAAAGCCCCCAAATTATAGGCTTGAATGCAGTCGAATTAGGGAATCTGAGGTGGTGTTTTACCTGAAACACAGAGAAGGAAAGGAACAAATGCAAAGAAAGCAGCTTTAAATAGTTTTAGTATTCATAACTGAATTGAAAATATTGAGTACAATTTCACTCCAGCCAGGATTTTGGAAATTCTCACAGGTTGTGAAAGTTTTTTGTGTCTGACAGATTGCTGATGCGTCCAACCCAATTTCCTAATGAACTTATTAATTTAGAAACATCTTGCTGAAAATGAGTCACAATCACACGTTATGATGAAGCATTAAAACGCCTACAATTCGTAAGTTTAACCAGAAATCTAAAACTGTTGCACTGATTCAGAATGTTTGAAAACAGCTTATGTCATAGTTCAGATACAAAGACAGCTCTGAAGTAAATAACATAGTATATTTAGAAGGCTCTTCTTTTTTTTTCAAAGAGGAAAATACAGGAAACCGTCAATATACATACTGAAAAATAATTGTATTTGTAGCGGTTTTCCCTGTGATGTTAAGATTTATGTTCGAGATTTTCAAACGGGCCCACTAGGCGGCGCTGCATGTCTAAGATTTTATTTAAAATATACAAGACGCCTGGATCAGAAAAGACTTTCTAAAAAGTGTCTTTATTGAGCAATTGATTCTTAAAATAAAAATATTGAATAATAAATCCACGTTCTTGACACAGTGCAAACCCGGCTTCACTTTCAAAGCAACATGGAAACTATTTTTAAAATCGTTCATAAAATAACAACATAGGTTTGTTATTTCTTGTTGCTGATTTTTTTTAAATTATAAAGCAATGCTACTTTTTCCAGCCTCTTAAAATTTGTGTTATACTGTACATTTGAAAAGATATAAACGTGTTATTTCCACTCTTAATACATATGTGTGTTTCTGAAAAGGAAAGGAATAATACGTAAATAGCCGCAACTTCTATTACTAAATTTTTTAAAACTACATTTTGGTACATTCTGAATCTAATCCAAATGAGAAAACCACACACACACACACAAAGTTCAGAAAACAGATTTAAACACATCTAATAAATGAAGCAGAGAGGTCCCCAACTACAGTCGATAACTTGTAATCCTAGGAAGGGTTTAGAAATTGCTAATTAAATTCTTTAAAAGTTTGCAGTTCAGCCAGTTGGACTTTTGTCCTTACGGGCTCTCTGCTTGGCTGGATATGTTATTTTATGGGGTGACAGAGAGAACGGAAAAACATTAGGACTGATAATATGATTCCAATTAAAATAGTTTGATTCTTAACGCCGTCCAAATGCAGACATCTGGGAGGGGAGCGGTATATATTTTGTGGCAGTTTTACTGAGGTTGCTTTGAAAAGCGGGGAAGTAATTATCTTGATAGCTTAATCAGAGGATCATCTTATTTTGCTGTAAATAAGCTGCGTGAGGATCAGTGGGCCTTACTTCCAAATAAATGCGCTTGAACTAATGCGTGGCATTAGCCAGCTTCGGGAACAAGGAGTATTTTTAGCTCCTGAGACGAACTTTTGAAATCCAAACCTCTACCCCAAAGGACAGGAGGAAATCCACAAACATCCGGAAATGACCTCCCTCCTCCCCCTTATTTCTGCTTTTGCTTTTGTTTGCCCTTCTTGTTTGTTTGTTTTTAATTTACAGCCGGGCTCTTTAGGGTCATTTCTACTCAGGTCATGTTGCAGAGACCATCCTGACCGTTCCCTGATGCTTAATTCCCCCTGTCAGGTTGAAGAGCTTCCTGGAGGGAATCCGCCCTGACCTGCAGACCTCAGCAGAGCCCGGAGTAGAGTGCCAGGAATTATATACTGAAGCTAGCAAGCCAGCCAGCCAGCCAGCCAGTTTCCGGAGCCTCTCCCACAACACACTGCACGCTTACAGTGCTACACACAACCAAGCATATTCCCGGGTTGTTCTACCCGAGGCAAAGAATCTCTCTTCTGCTTTCGGGGATCTTCAATAGGCCCAGAGAGAGGAATAAATGCTGCGATGGGGACCCAGGGACCAGCTCAAAGCTGCATCCTAAGCTGGTCTCTTAGCTTAGTGGAAGGGGAAGGTGTCTGAATTAGGGGAAAGGAAAGATGGGCCCACTTGGTCCACTCATGGGCAGGAATCAAGTTGGCATCTTGGCATCTTCCGGAAGTTTCTTTCTGAATACACTTGGCCAGAGGTTTCGCTTGGGGCCAGACGCCATTCACGTTTTCCTGAACTTCGTTCTTAATTTTTCAGCTGGTTCTCTGGGACCCTGAAGGTATTCCCATGAAAGAACGGTTTCTGAGGCTATTGGGGGAACGGCTAGCAGGGACACCACCCAGCCAGCAAAAGCCGCCAAGACTCCGATTCCTTGGCGCACTCGAAGCAAGCTAGGTAGCAAGGCCGCTCTTCTTCCTGATAGAAGGGGAAGCTGCTCGGGAGATCAGGAGGAGAGCGAAGGCCAATCCGGTCCTTCTTTCCTGCTACTGCTTAGGACGGGAGAAGGGCTTGCTCTCCGCATCTGAACGAAACCCGACTGTCCGGAGAAACAGGCGTTTTGGGGAACACGGACCTCTTGCCATTCCCGAAGGGTTGAGTCTTCCAGTACCTTAGCAGTACCCAGCTCTGGCCTATCCCAGGATAGGAGAAAAGGCAAGGCGGGCCTCCACAGCCAGGTTGGCTCAGGGCACTTAAATCTCTTTGGAACGGGGTCTTCGAGTAGCTCAATTTACCGGACAGTGAATCCGAATCTGCATTCAGATAGAGCTGGATCTGCATTGGAGTCACTTATAATTATCTCTCCGCCTGTCCTCCCGCCCGCCTCCCTCTGAGTCTTTCTTGTAAGCCCGAGCCAGATCCGCTGAGCCCGCGAGGGCCTTAGGAGACCAGGAAGACCGAAACTTTTAGCCGCGGCCCTCGTATGTACGGGCTGACTCCTTTCCTGGGAATTTTGGAGGTCGCGATGGTGGATGGTGGTTGATTAGTTTGAACCGGTCTTTAAATAATTGGGGGGGGGGGGGACTGAGAAAGAGGATCACGGAGAAGGGGATCCGAACCGGGGATGAAAAGCTCTAGGAAAAAAATGGGAGCAATCTCCCCCTACTTCTATCTCTGTCTCTCTCTCTCTCTCTCTCTTAGACACACACACACACACCAAAATCAGAACCTCTCCCGTCCCAGCCAAGCGCAAACCTCTTTTGGAAAGGCCTCTCGGCAGTCCAGGGGCTCCTGGGAAGTGTGGAATAAACCCATCGCTTATTAGAAAGACCCCGGAGTTTTTCCCAGGGACTCGCAGCCCAGGAAGAAAGCAGGCCCTTCAAGCAGCGCCAGCCAACCCGTTAAGGCGGGCAGGTTTCTGCGCCGCCGGTCCAAAAATGTGGAGTTCTCCCAGTTCTCTTCCGGCTTGTAAGAGAGCCGGGACGATCTTTTGGCAGGTGAGATCTGGTCGGAGACAACGCCGAGACCATTCCGGATGGGCTTCCTTTCAAAGTTAGACCGAGAAGCCAAAGAGCCCCGCCGGCTTCTCACTTCGGAGTCGCTATTCCAAAACTGTTCCGTTTCAAAGGTTGGAGATATTCCCCCTGCGGACCAGAAACCCACTGAAGGCCTGGGACTCACTATAACGCGGTAAGCGGGCTCAGACCTCCAGGCTGGAGATATTTAAATAGTGAGATTTTCTTTCTTGGCAGAAATTAAAATTGGGAGATACTCTAGAAGCCAGTTGGCGCGTCTGGACTTCTTCCACTCTCCACCAATTGGGAACTTTAAAAACCCAAATTTGGTTTGGCTGTAAAGTGGTCCCTGAAGCCTTTCCCCTCCCCCCCTTCAAACCCCTTTCCCACCCCTGTTCCAATCCCATGGCGGAATCTGTTGGCCTACGGCTGGCCTTGTAAAGAGGGCTTAGATCTGTTGATACACCAATCTGTCCAAGCTTGTCAAATCCGTTGATTTGGGTAGAATTCTCCTTCTGTGTGCACCAATGATAAAATAAATTATTATTGTACCACAGTAACTTGTATTCTGTATTTGCCCTTGGACAGAGATAAAAGTGCTCCGGCAGAAGTGAGTGGATTTCGCACATTTAGGGGTGGGAGAGAAATGGCGGTCCCTTAGATTCTTTGCTAAGGAATCCGAAATAATTGGATCAACAGAAACCTTCAATTCCAGATTAACGGCCGTGGTTAGTATATTCGCCTAGAGATACAAAATACTCTTTCCAAGGCCACGCTTCCCTCGTTCTATCCTTTTCTAAAGGCTGTAGCCAAAATATTTAGTCGTGTGAAACGAGGGGTGTGTGTGGAGAGAGATGGACTGTTTTGCAGTGCAGATTAATCTCTTCCAGGAAAATGAAAAGGCGCTTAGAATCGCCTAAGTAAAAGCAACTTCAGGTGCAAACCTTTATCTTTCTAACCCATCTCTGAATTAGAGATTCCTCTGAAAAAATATAAAACACGCACCAATACTCCAGGATATACGAGGAAGGAGGAGAGGAGAATGTAAGCGACGCGGGCAGACCCAAACACTCCAATATGCTTCTTCGCCTCGTTTCTAATTTACTCTCCCCTTTCGACTACCTAACGAGAAATTCTCCACCGAGAAATATTCGGTTTTTATGTAATTATATACGATATTAATAATCGCATTCATTTCAACAGCATTCGCTTGCATTCAATATGCTTGTATTTTATATGTTATTTTTACATGTCGAATAAAAGGAAATATAAAAGCAGTGCACCTGGACTATGGATTTTTTTAGAAAGTACATTTCTTATTTGACCTTCACAAAATGCCCAGTCTGGAGGGAATTCCCAAGCGTTTCTATCTTACTTCTAACTACCTTTCCCACGAGAAATCGTGGCCATCCTAAGCTTCCCCAGCAGCCCTTCTCCTTGTTTTGTTTGATTGAAAGTTGTTATGAATAAAAGGGCAGATAAGTATCCAATTATATGAATGGGCCGATCAATTTAAACAAGAATAGCTCAGCTTATTTACTTGTAGGTAAAGGAATGGGAAGAAAACGGGGGGGGGGGGAACCCAGGAGAAAATTAGGGCGTTCTGAAAGAGGATTTCTTGCATCGCAGAAATATGCTTCTTCACACACAATTCCTCCCCTTTCAGAAAATAAATCACATCGTCCAATAGATTTAAAAGACGCAGATTTTTTTTTTAAATCATTAATAGTAAACGTGAAAAATACCTGCTGGTACCTCACTTTAGGAGAGTGTAATTGGTAAAAATAGGAGGTTGATGAATAGATAATAGATCCTTAACTACCAATAAACACTAAGCAGCGGCCCGCAGTGTAAGGATGTGATCATAATTATTCGACCGTGGCAGCCAATGGGAGCAGGAGGACTCGGGCCTAAAAAATCGTCTCCGAACGCCACGGCGAGCTGGAAAACCCGGACGAAGCCGGATCCGCGGATGAGGAGCCCGTCTCTTCCCCGCAAGCTCAGCTTTGTATCCTCCTTTCTCCCCCCCCTCCCCCCCATCTCCGTTCTCTCTCTGTAAGACTCTCCCCGAAGTTGCTGCCGGCCGGAGCCAGGGAAGGCGGTGTGGCACTCGCTGAGTTCTATTATTTGTGGTTTTTTTTGTCGGGACGGGAAAACGCTGGAATGGTGGAGGGGTCCCGAAACGAGTTCCGGAAAAGTCCCCAAGGGAGAAAGTGACCCCCCCACAGACTCCGGGACCGCAGAGGGGAATGGGGAAAGCTTTAAGGTGTCAAGGGGGTGTGTGAGGAGGCGTGAGAACGAGGGAAACCGCGGCGGGTCCCCCCCCTCTCCGAACCTCATCTTTCCCAGGAAGGTTGGAGGTGGGGGTCTCTCCCCCCCCAACTCCCCCCTCTTGACTTGAAGCAACCGGTTCGGCGTTTGTTTTGGCTTTAAAGACCGAGGAGAGACTCCCTTTCTTTTCACACCCCCCCTCAAACTCCCGCCCCAGCTCCTCCCCGTCTCTCCTCAAAGCTGGGAGAGGACCCCCCCCCCCCGTCCCCGCCCGGTTCCTACCTGAGTCCTGGCGGGCTTGGATCCCGCTGGCGTGACCGCCGCCGCGTCCGCCTCTCCCTGCCTTCTCCGGTGATTTTGCGCCTCTCTCCCGCTTCCTTGCCCCCCCACCCCCTTCCCTTCCCGTCTGGGGGCCGGCAGGCGGAGGAGTCCGTTCCAGTCGGGCCCGGATCCGTCCCTCCAGGATCGCGTGGGCCAGAAGTTTTGCCTCTCCCCTCTGACGCACTTTAAAGAGTCTTTCCCCCTTCCACCTCAAGGCGAGTAATAGCAACCAATCATCAAGCCATTTACCAGGCTTCAGAGGAAGCTGTTTATGTGATCCGCGGCACTAATTAGGCTCATGAACTAACAAATCGTTTGCGCCACTTTGGGCAAAGGGAGCCCGGTCGCTCGCCTGCCGTGGATTGCCGCTGGACTTAAAAGGGGGCCGCCTCGGGCGCTGCGTGGAGGAAGGAAGGAAGGAAAGAAAGAAAGAAGGAAGGAAGGAAGGAGCGAGCGGGAGGGAGGGAGGGAGGGCAGACGGGCGGGGGGTGGGAGAAGAAAAAAAGGGGGGTGGGAGAAGAAGGAGAAGAAGGAGAAGAAAAAAGGCAGAACTTCGCCCAGCAACTTTTTTTTTCTCGCCCCTTGGTGGATGAAGGGAGCGCGGGAGCCGAGCGGAGCGGCTGCAGAGAGCGCCTCCCTTTCGGGCGCTCGTCTCTTCATGCGGCCGAGCACTTTCCCTCCTGTTGCCGTCGCTGGCGGCCGTCCGACGGCCGGACTCTGGATCTAGGCGGGCCGATCCCTCCGATCTCCTGGCCAGGACCCCGAGGAGGAGGAGGAGGAGAAGCGGCGGCAGGCCGGCCGGAGGAGCGTCCACTAGTCGCCAGGATGTTCCAGCCGACCCCGAAACGCTGCTTCACCATCGAATCGCTGGTGGCCAAAGACAGCCCTTCTTTGCCCGCCTCCCGCGCCGAGGATCCCATCCGGCCGGCGGCGCTCAGCTATGCCAACTCCAGCCCCATGAATCCTTTCCTCAACGGCTTCCACTCGGGCGGGCGGGGAGTTTACTCCAACCCGGACTTGGTCTTCGCCGAGGCGGTCTCGCACCCGCCGAATCCCGCCGCCGTCCAGGTCCACCCGGTGCCCCCGCCCCACGCCTTGGCCGCCCACCCGCTGCCCTCCTCTCCTTCGCCGCACCCGCTCTTCGCCTCGCAGCAAAGGGACCCGTCCACCTTCTACCCCTGGCTCATCCACAGATACCGGTATCTGGGCCACCGGTTCCAAGGTAAGTGCCGAGGAGAAGGGCCGGCGCGTTGGCTTCCCCCGCCCCGGCTTTCCTGCGCGGGGTGGGTGGGGAGAGAAATCGAGGAGGGGGACTCCCGGTTGCCGCTATTGGGGAAGGGGCCCAACTCCGCCGCCTTCGGGTTCAGGTGGGAGCTCTTTTGGCCCTGCTTCTTCGAAAGCCATTGGCCTCCCCGGTAAATAGTTGTTTGAGCTAATCCGGATTAACTTCGAGGAAACTCCGGCTTGTCCCCGTCCCCCCTCTCTTGATGGGTCTGCAAAGTGCAAAGTGGGAGTGCAAAGAACCCCGATTTCGAGAATCGATTTGGCTCAAAGCAGCCACCAGCACCACCTTCCTCCGGGAGGAGAGCGGGATTTTTGTGGAAATCCCTGCCTTTCGGCTTAGGTTTTCTTTCCCATTTCTTTCCTTCTTTTTCCTGTCCGTCTGAATCTTCGACGAAATAAACTGGTGTAATCATTTAACGCGGAGCAGGGGGCTTCTCCTGCAAATTAACCTATCGCTGGAAAGTCCAATGAAGAGACACTCGAGTTGATTAAAACCGGAGGAGAACAAAGGAGTAGGGGTGGAAGCTAATTCTTCTTAGGATTTAGGGCGGCTTTTCATATCTCACAACCCGAATTTATTTTTAAACGGACAAACCAAAGGTGACCTGCATTGGGGATTAATGCTGCCTCCTCAACTCAAGAGATTTAGGCTACTCCTTTCAGAAGCGGCTTCAGGAGAGGACTTGGTATGGTGGGCGTGTGTGTGTGTATTTCTAACCAACAAAAATAAAAGCACATACACGCATTCCTTAGCCGTATTTCTTTGCGAGCCCTTTGGGTTACAGTAATCGGCTTCCTCCGAAGGGCGGTTTTCTAAGGGAAGTTCCTTGGAATACATCCCTTTGAAGTCCAGGGTCTCCAAGGTCTTAACTTCTCAGGGAAACAACAAACTTAAGTCGCCCTGCAGTCGCATCCTCCTGTTTTGGTTTGGCACCTTCTCCCCCCTCCCTCCGCTGTCATTTCCCAGCGAATCTTCAGAACGGCGCAAAGTAAAGCTGCAAAAGACTCGGGAAAGATTCCTGACTAACGGCTTTCCCCCCTTTCGTTTCCTTTCCTTTCTTCGCGGGTTCGCATATAATTACCATTAAATAGGAGAGTGGGTGAAAGGAACCCGTGGCAGGTGAGACAGCCAGGGAGATAAAAAGGGAGAAAGTACTTTCGTTTTTGTGTGTGTGTGTGAGAGAGGGAGGCAGAGAGAGAGGGGGAGACAGAGAGGGAGAGAGAGAGAGAAAGAGAAATTCGGAGGCCCAGTGATTAAGACTTTTGAAGGCTGAAATGGGGTTGTGGAGCAATCAGCCTGAGAGATCTGCGCACCCGTTGCCTATGTCTGTAAGGCACCCGCCCTGCTCTACGTGCGCTCCTGCTCTCTGCCTCTGCCCCTCACTCCCTGGGTGCAGTTACAGTTCTAACCCGCGCCGATGCCTTGGAAAAGTACCCATTGGCGCTTCAGACATTTTATAAAGCTCCCCTTCTCCCCCCCCCCCCCAGCAAACCCTTAAATAAAGGCCGTCCGCCAAATTCACTCCGGGGCACCTATTCGGGGTGTGGAGAAGGAAGGTCGAATCCACCTTGGCGCTATTCTCGGGTTGGAGCCTTTCCTCCCCAGAAGGAAGAGAACCGGTAGCAAAGAGGCTGGTGATTGCGGGACTAAACTCCGGGTGGAAAATTAAGGGTTTCGCTGGCTCCGTAATCCGTTGTGCTCGGATTGTTGAAGGGCACAACGGAGCGGAAAGGAAGGGCTCGGTTGAGGTTGGGGTGCTCGTCAGACTCGGGCATCGGCCTCGCCGGGGAAAAGGAGAGACAAACCAAGACGGGGAAATCACTAGAACAAAATAGACAGGCGAGGCGATTGGGGTAACATGTTCAAAGCCTTTACTAAAAACGTATTTATTTTTATTTGTTGTTTCTGCAATGAGAGAATGAAACGCTGTGTGTGTGTGTGCGCCCCCCCCCCCCGCGTGTCACGGGGAAAAAAAACACAACCGTGTTTTTGTTTTAGGATAGGACAAAGGCCCAATGAATTCAGCGAGCCTTATTTTTTAAGGTACGATCCGCTGGCTGGCTGGCGTTGTGTAGAAGAGGGGTGGGAGGCGTATAAGGAGGACTCTGAATTTCGTGGAAGCCAACTTTGGCAAGAGCGGGGCTCGCTCCCACCCCATTTTTCAAAAAACGGAGAGCGGCGAGGGCAGTAACTCTACCCCGCTTATCTTAGTGGGGGAACTGACAAAGAGAGTTTTCAAAATAAACAAAAGTGCCCAGCCAGCGAAAGGGGAGGGGTAAGAGGAAGAGGAAGAAGAAAGAAGAGTGCTGGGCTTCGTGACCCCGAAGAAATAAAGTGGGAATTTACAGTGGATCCGGGTGGGGGGAATATTCAGAAAATTGGGTCTCCTGAAAGATTCTTTTTTTGTCTTTTCACCTTTCCCGGAGTATACTGAGAAGGCTGAGCCGTAGAATAAATAATTCGCTTTGCTTTGTTACTGCCTATTCCCCTCAATTCTAATTAGCCGCTTTCGGAGTACTCTTACTCCTCACCTTGCCTTCTACAAAAGAATACACAAATGGCCAATTAATATACCCTTAGCTTCACCTCCCTCCCCGGTTTCCTTTCTGGGGGTAAGTGCGAGAAAGGAAGAGGGCAGCTAATGCCAGTCCGCCTTCTAGGGAGAATCGAAGTAACAAACCTGGTGTCAGAAAAAGGGCTAAATAAAGAAGGAAACGAGTTTTTATTCGTCATCTCGAGAAAGAGAAGGCACAAAATAGTATTTAGCTGAGCGTGGGTGGTTCCTGCTCTTTTTTTCTGGGGTACCTTCATTTTTTTTCTCTCTCTCCCTCTTCTGGTTATCCAGGTAATGAAACCAGCCCGGAGAGTTTCCTCTTGCACAACGCACTGGCCCGGAAACCGAAACGGATCCGCACCGCTTTTTCTCCATCCCAGTTACTGAGGTTGGAACACGCTTTTGAAAAAAACCACTACGTGGTCGGGGCGGAAAGAAAACAACTGGCCCATAGCCTCAGCCTCACGGAAACTCAGGTAGGAAGGAAGAAGAAGGTGGTGGTGGTGGGGGGAGACGGTTCCCAGTACACAGTGCCTGAAATGTAAAGGCCCCGTTGATGGGCGGTGTTGGGGAACCGAAAACATGTCCTTCTGGTCACATTCTTTAAAGAAAAAGAAATATCCCTCTGGTCACATTCTTTAAAGAAAAAGAAATAGACCCAATATAATCTGGGTCTATTTTCTCAGACCTATCTCTCTCCTTCTCTCTCCTTCTCTCTCCCTCCCTCCCCCCTCTCCCTCCCTCTCCCTCTCCCCCTCTCTCTCCCTCTCTCCCCCTCTCTCTAAAAAGTAAAAGAGTTCCAGCGGTTCTCGCTATTACGCGCTCCTGGAAGCCCGAGTAAAATAGGATCTTTCGCCCGAGTGACAGTAAAAGGAATTCACCACCTTCCTAGTTGCAATCCCATATGCCTTGCTTGGAAGCCGGGCCCTTTCAATTCAGTAGGTCTGACTTCTAAGTAGACCAGCCTAGGATTACACCGTTGATCAAGGCAGATCGGCTTAATAGGTTTTGGCTCATGCAGGGAGGATAATCCGGGGCCAAATTTCAAGGCAGAGGAATAATAATAATAAAAGGAAAAAAAAAAACACAGGAGTTTTGAGTGTTAGGGGCTTCTTCTTCATCTCTGAGGATTTTTAAAAGTATTACCGGGGCCTTTATGGGGACCTCCCTCTACAGTTATCCCCTGTCAGTTGGGACAAATGAGGGCCTGCTCTTTTGAGTGGTTATTGTGTTCTTAGGTAGGGTGTAGACTACTTTTGGGATTGTTTTAAATAAAATCTGCGCATTTAATCAGGCATTTCAAACTCTAGATCACGTGTTCACGAGAGGTTTGTAGAGGGGGGGGTAGAAAATCCTACAGTTTCCTCTTCCAGGTTTGTTTGTGAAATTGAAACGCCCTGTTTTTAATTTACATACGTCTTGGTTCAATATCCAGGAAGACTAAAAGAACTGGATTTGAACAATGGGTTAGAGACCCTGAGCACTTCTGCTTAGAAGCCCCACATCCTATTGAAACGGGACTCTTTCCGAAGCAAAAGGTTAGAGGATTTAGTTGTTGGATCTCGTGGCCTGGATTTTAAACCCCACGGATTTCCACTCGGTTTAAAAAAAAAAAGAAGTCCCTTCGTTCTCCAGTGAAGCTGGAATCTTCTTAAAAACCGTCTTCCGCAGCTTTGTGGGTCGAAGAGCTTGTCTCCCCCCCCCCCCCCATCTTCGTGAGACTTGATTTCTGGGCTCTTTGGAAGTTCTGCCGTTGAGAAGCGCGGGTGTTCTCCGAACCAAAGGAGTTTCCGAGTGGACTTGGGTGTTTGTGACTGTGCGTATGTGTGTGAGAGAGAGAGACCTGGGGAATAAACACATCAAAACGCTCGGTGCGCCGGGCAAAGCAAACAGGGCCAGAATGGCGTTGTTTGACAATCGCCCAGATGAGGCTGTAAGAGACGCTTGGAAAAGTGTGCTTAGGATAATGATCTATTGTATTAACCTGGGGAGTGGGGGCTGGGGGGAGGTGGAAGAGGGTTGGCGAGGAGGAGGAAGAGGGGAAAGCAGATCAAATGAACCGGCTCGGCTCAGGCTGTGTTTTGAGCTTGCTCAACTGCCTTCTGGGCGCCTGCATCTTTTCTCACCAGAGGGCTTGGTTGAAGGTGGGCGCTGGGGGAAAGGGGGCTGTTTGCTTCTCTAGCCTGAGTTCTGGTTCAGCTTGGTTATTGCGCCTTTCCCCCCCCCCCCTTTAAATCTGGAAGCCTTGTTCTCCCCTCCAAGACATTTCGGAAGAAAAGACGCTTCTTCTGCGTTTAAAAGGAAGGAAGAGAAGCGGGAGGGGAAGAAGAAGAAGAAGAAAGAGGAAATAGACCCAGCTTAGTTCAAAGTTCCCAGTAAACAGTAACGTTCTTGGGTCGGATTAAGTTGTAACATTTTTTCCTCCTCCCTCCCTCTCTCCCTCTCCCCCCCCCCCCGCTTTTTTATCCTTTCTCGGGGCGGGGCGGAGGAGAGCAGGGACGGGGTTGAATCTTTTGTTTTAAACCTGCCTCCCTTCACAAAACCCCCAGTCAAACGGGATCGAGGCTTTGATGAGGCTGGCCGAACAAGGAGGCTGCTGACAAGCTGATTTCCACGGGGCAAGGCGGCCTTTCAGGTGGTCTTTGTGCCGCTTGATTCCGAAGCTGGTCGGGGTCTATTGTAGCGGTGTCAGGCCCCCCAGCCCCCGACCAAATGAGCTCCCCTTTGGAGACCGGCGGGGAGAAATGAACCGCCGTCCCCTTCAATTAGCACGCTGAAAAGCAAATTAAACTCACCCCTTGTGTCCCCCCCCTCTCGCTCGCCCTCTTTTAGAGAAGGGGCTTCGGGAGAGAAGCCGAACACGCAACCGAGATTGGGGGGGGAGGGAGGGGGGAAGGCGGCGCCTGGCAGCGAAGGGCTTCAGAAAGGGCAGCCAAGCGGGTTAAAGGGGCTGATTAAAATGGTCCCGTTTTCGGATTCTCCCCTGTCCCCCCTCCCCCCGCCTCCCGTTGAAAAGCCTTTCTCGGGCATTTCCAGGCAGAAGCCGGAGAAGAAGAAGAAAAAAAAGAAAGAGAAAAAGCGCTCCTTTCCCTATTCCTCCTTTTAAAACCGCCTTTACCTTTGGCCGCCAGAGGGGAAGTCACTTCCAAGCGCTCCGAAGGGAATTTCGGGACCAATATAATCTGGGACTAAATGACTCACTCGCAGCCTCAGCGGGCCGGGTTTGATTCGGATTTCCGCGCCACCCCTGGCAAACTCGGGGGGGGGGGGTTACTCGCTGCTTCCTCCTTGCTCGCCTCAAAGTGCCCAATAGGAAGGACTTTCCCGTTTGTTTTTTAAACCCGAATCGCGGTCCCGTCGTCTCCCCCCCCCCCCCCCAGCTTCCAGGAGACCCGAAGCTCCCTTCCCTCCTTTGATAAGACAGAAGCGCTGGGTACAAAAGAAGGCTCTATTTGAAGTTGGCAGGATTCGAACCTCCTCCTTAATTAACTGAGCTCGTTCACCGCTCCCCCTCCCTCCCCCTTTGATTATTTTTAATTACGGTAGAATAATCCCCTCCTCCACCTTTAAAGGGATTTCTCTCTCTCTCTCTCTCTCTCTCTCTCTCTCTCTCCCCCCTCCTAAATTAACCTAGCTGAGCTTGGGCTAAGTGTTGGTAGGCCTGTCTGTTAATCGGTTTCTAAGGTCCGACAGTAAGAGCCGCTTTTCAGCGGAGAGATCAAAGGAAAGATGCAGAAAGTGGGTGGAGGAGGAATGTAAAAAAAAAAAAAAGGTCTGGTTTAGTTGTTATTGTGTTTAAGCTGTGGTAATTAATAGTAAGAACTTGAACCCTGGAATTTCTTAAGTACCGTCCCCATCATTTTCTTGTGTAAAATGTCCTGTGACGTGCACCACAGAGAGAAGATGTGGGGACTCAGGAACTGAGTACAGGTGCGATAACATGCATAAACACACCTGAAGGCAGACTGGATGGGTAAATATTCCCTTCTCTGCAAGAACAGAACACCTTCGCTCTGTTGCGTGTCTTACCCACAATATGTAGATGTGACTGCCACGGTTCAGTAAATGGCACAGGGGCAAGTCCCTTCCCCCCCCCCTCAGACTTTTTAAAATAAATGGTGTGTATATATCATACACGGCATACATATAATAGGTATCATGGATTGATGCAGATAAAACGCACAGGAAAAATGCAAACAGGAAAGTATGCAGATGAATGTACCTAGACCCAACCCTTCTTGGGGGGGGGGAATGGAAGGTGAAGGTCAGGGAGGCTCTATTTAAAGCAAAATGTCTGGCATGGCAGAGTACATGTGTTTAAAATGAAATCACCAGGGTTGGGGTCCAGGTAAATGGGCATAAATGGCTTCTGACAGTGGTCCGTTGAGATAGGAGGAGGTGGAGCCCACAGAAGGTTGTTTGCCGCCCCCCCCCACCAGACCATAATAGAGCTATTCTGGAGTAAATAGGAAGTCACTCTACAGCACAGAGAGACTCTGTTCACACAAGGCCAAGCAAACCGAACCACACCAGATTTTAATTTGCTGTGTGAACCAGCTCCTTAGGGTTAAGTCGTGGGATAATTTGGCTTAACGGGCTATGTTAATAGAATTATTAAGTCTTGTTAACGAGACGTTTTGTGATCGAAGTGCCTCCCCCCAATTCAAAATAAGCATTCGGAGCTCGAATGCAGTCAGAGGCTGCCGCGGCGTTCAAAATCCGATCCTCCGGCGTGATCCAAGCAGTGTGTTGTAAAGAGTGTTGAACACTCGAGCATCATGGTCCTCAACGATTTTCCTGGGAGAGGAGCCCTATTGATTTTCTGATGGGATCTAATGTTAAAAAACGAGTTCCAGTCAAGGGTGAAAAAGCTGCAGTCCTAAATTGACATCAATGGGGGCATATTTCCAAGGACTGTGCCTAAAGTGGGAGATTAATCTTAAAGCCCAATTACTGTGGCTTAACCGAGTTCCAGGGAGGCAGGAGGTCAGTGTTCCTGTGAAGTCAATGAGATTGCCTTTGATCCTGGCATTGTCTTCCGAAGCCACGGGAAGTCCATTAATTTCTATGGCATTTATTTCCCAGTAAGCGTGCATTGGATCTTAAAGCACCGATTCGCACGAAATATCGTCAGGCTCCCAAGACCAGGCGAAGCTCTGGGTAGACCAAGTAAGGGAGAAAGACCATAGCTTTGGGCGCTTACTTTGAAGGAAGTCCCATTAAATTCGGTGGAGAAATGTTTCTATAAATACATTTGAATGGTCGGGTGCCATTTTTGCAGGGAAAAGACTTTGTGTTCTAAGGGGCTTAATCTTAAAAACCTTTCCCCAACCTCCAATTCCAGTCTGCCCTACTGCATCGCTGCTCTTAATTAACCCGTCCTTGAATTAACTTCTGAATCTTTGTAAGCTCGGCACCGGAATTCCGCCTTAACAGCCAGGTTTAGTTTTGGGTTAGGTTCTTAAACCGGGGAATACCTTCCGTGTAGCTGCAGTTGCGTGCGCTTTGCGTGCGGGTGTGTGGACGAGGGCCCGCCTGGGATCCTGGCTCCTGCTATCGAAGGTAGGCAGGAGGAGGCGGCTCTGGGGATTTCTGGCACTTTTCTGGGCTGCTGCTAAACGCTGAATTGTAGCAAGGCGAAAGGAGCCAGTGCGCTCTCACTCACACATTTAAAGTGATGGGAAAGGGAAAGTGCGAGGTGAGCACCAGTAGCGGCCTTTGGTTGGAAGGGTTGTGGGTGAAGGTGGATTCTGGAATTAAAACCAAACTCTCCGCGTCTTTATGGCGGGGAGGTTTTAAAGAAGGCTGGGAGGATTAGGGACCTTTTCGAAGTGAGAAGTTTCTTTTTGGAGTTACTCTCCTTGCTTCCCGGTTCTCTTTAAGCCCCATGTGTTCGAATCCGGGTAGAAGCTCCTGTAGAGTTGCAACATTTGAAGGGGCAGAAAAGGATCCTTAATTTCCCCCCTAATGGTGCTGAATTAGTCTAACAACTAGCAGGGAGTCCCTGCCAGAGCTTAATAGCCGCCTCTGTTTTCTCCTCCCTTCTCCTTGTTGCTCTCCCCTAGGTAAAAGTTTGGTTTCAGAACCGACGGACAAAGTTCAAGCGGCAAAAGTTGGAAGAAGAAGGCTCGGACTCCCAACAGAAGAAGAAAGGAACTCATCATATTAACCGGTGGAGGATCGCCACCAAGCAGGCCAGCCCCGAGGAGATCGACGTCACGTCCGACGATTAAGCCACCCCTTTAAACGAGTAGAAAAAAGAAGCAGCAAAAAGAGAGAGAGAGAAAGAGAGAGAGAGAGAGAGAAACTCGATGCTGGCGCTTAACAGACTTTTCCAGGAACACCGCACACGTGTTCAAGGCTCGGGACAAGCCCAGGAAAGTGAGTGTCGGGGCCGGGCGAGAGAGAGAGAGAGAGAGAGAGATTCCGGCTTGTTCACACGGCCCCATCTGGCTTAGACAGAGGCAGCGGCGAGGGTCAGTCCGAGCGTTGACCGCGCTGGTCCTGCACCGGTATATATATATAAAAAAAAGAGCGAGGGAGGGAGGGACAGCGAGCGAGAGACCGGAGGGGGTGGGAAAGGGAGAGACTGTCAATCAAAGCCAAATCACCGAGGGGAGATGGTTGACCAATA
The DNA here is from genome assembly GCA_039707465.1 of Rhabdophis nuchalis. Taxonomy (NCBI): domain Eukaryota; kingdom Metazoa; phylum Chordata; class Lepidosauria; order Squamata; family Natricidae; genus Rhabdophis; species Rhabdophis nuchalis. Next base: position 63,931,687 of record CM077645.1, read on the forward strand.
TTTAGTTTCTTGCCATTCAGAATGAATGAAAATCACTTCCAATTTCAAAGGGAAATAAACGCACACGCCCTCACCAACAGCCGCGGCGTAGGGACGCCTTGCGCTTCACTATTAACCATAATTCTGATTTTCTCCCAGTCTGAGGGAGAGAGGGAAAAAAATCCCACCTAGCCAAAATCGACCCACCTGTTCCAGAAACTTGAACTGCATGCTTTTCTTTTTCTTTTTGGTTGATTGGTTAGTTAAAAGAGCTTTTGGGAAGGAGAGGGTGCAGCACCTTCAAGGAAAGGTGGCTTAAAGGCAGGGTATGAAGTGTAGCCCCCCTCCCCACTCCTCCCGAGACAGGTTCAGTGTGCTTTTAAAGTTTATTTTATGAGAAGCTGTGCAGTTTGTAAATCTGATTTATGATAACTTCTGGTGTCAATGTGGTTGTGAAACTAAACGAAGTAGCGGTAACAAATTCTATCCCCCCTCCCCAATCAGTTTTGCTTTTCCCCAAACGAGCCACCCTCTGAAGAGATGGAAAAAAGGTTGTGAAAGGGAAAGGGACCTTTGTAATTTTGCTGCAAGACAGAAAGAAATCTAAAGAAAATAATCCTCGTTCTAAAATTCCAGTTATATATATATATATATATATATATATTTCTTTCCATTAACGGGCTGTGCTGAAACAGGATTTATGGAGGGATCTGAAGACATTTCAGCCTTTCTGGGCCTTCCAAATGCGGAAGACTGCAATTCCCATAATGCCCAGCATCTGGGGTGGTGGGAATAGTAGTCCAGCATAGCTGGGAGGCACCAGTGTAGAAAAGGCATTTCAACCCTGACCCATTTTCCACAGGGAGGGATTTCAAGCACTGAAATAAATAACTTGTCAATTGTTCCAAGATTATACAGCTATTAAAATGAACCTCTCCAACACTGTGCCTTTTGAAGTGGTGGCTTTCAACTCCCAGAATTCCCAGCCAACGTGGCCTTTGGAATTCTGGGAACTGAATTGACCCTTGAAGTGCACCAGTCTGGGAAAGGCTGACTAAAATGACAAATGTTTCCTTATTGTCTTATTTACCAGAATGTAAATATTTTTGTGTTGTGTGTTTAATTTGTTAGAATTCTAACACACTATATACTTCCAAGAAGTATCTCAATGTCAATATTTTGTCAATAAAGATTTATCAATACAGCTTAACAATTTTAAGCATTTTTTTTTAAAAAAAAAACTTTTTCCTTTTCATGCCCTAGGGCCTAGACCCCTTTCTGGTGCTAATCGTCTTTACATTTTATAATCAATGTTGATTGGAACCAGCCATTCTGAAGTAACTTTATTAGTAACGGGGGATAAAAATATTGATATCAAATCGCATTGACAAGATGATTTTTCAAACAAAGGAACGGGTTTCCCTTTTGAAAAATGCAGAATTAATTTGGAAGCGATTTGTCTTTGTACGTTATTCAAGTCCACCTAGAAAACAGTTTTGCCAGAGTACACCTGAACTCTTGGAAGTGTAGCTCGGTGTGCGATGTTGGAGAAAAATATTGTGTCAAAAAAAAAAAAGGATCTCAGAAGTACATTATTACAACTACTTAGAATTTTTGGGCTGTCAACATTTTAATACTGGTATTTATTGAAGTAACCTAATTGGGCTTCTGATTGGCCCATTCTGGGCATTACAGAGCTTTAATTTGGATTTAAATCCCATCTGAACCCATGAATCTATCCAATCATGAAAATGGTTTGAAAAGGCCCAGTGTAATTAAACCCTTCCCTCCTTTTCTTTCTGTTCTTGGGAAGCTTCATTTTAGCGGAGACTTGGAAGTAAAGCCCCTTTTGGTGCTAATTTACTTCCAAGCAAGGCTGCAACCCAAATTGCAATTTACCTGGCAGTTCTATTGAACTCCGTGGATTGTCTTCAAAACATATATGTGTAAAATCATTCCACAGGATTGCCTGGATCAATGCATCAATAACATGTAATAATATAATACTTATGCTTTACATGTTACTTTGAGGCAGAGGATTCAAGCTGCAGCCTCAAAAATATAGTCATATCAGTTTCCTTTCAGTCGTATTACTTTCTGGTTGGTTTTTTTTTTTTTTGTATTATTGTGTGCATCTTCTAAAGGAGGTGTTTTTTTTCCCCCTTAGGAAGGGGGACGGATGCCAATAAGAATTTTTCTAAAGGAAGAGAGGGATGCCAGCGTTAATAGGGAAGGGCAAAAAGTTTCTTATAATCCTGGAGGAAACTAGTTGGCTTTCTGGGATAACCCAGTTTTTTTTAAAAAATTTAATTCATGGTTCATTTGCTCTTTAGTCTGATAGGCTGCATTAATCAGTTTTCTTGCCATTGACAGCACAAACCTCGGTCTGCTGTGTTCCAGCTACAAAGACTTTTTTGTGGAAGTGCAAATCAGTTTAGGCAATTATCATACCAGGAATATGAAGGGGAAAGGGGAGCCATTGACCAGTGGTCTCCCTTAATCTCTTAATCCGTGGATCCAGGGGGGCTAGTTGGACATAATTTAGGACAAACTGACTACCCTTTACACTGTGATAAGGTGAAGCTACAATGCATCACGAAAATACCAGCTTTGTTCAATAACCTGCCTTGAAAATTTCAAATTAAAGATTCCATGCATGTGCTGACTAATACAGGGCCTTTTAGAAATTGGGTTTAAAAGATCTGATTAGACACACACACACACACACACAAACAGAGAGAGAGACAGAGAGAGAGGGAGAGAGAGAGAGAGAGAGAGAGAGAGAGAGAGAGAGAGAACTATATCTATCATCTATCTATCTATCTATCTATCTATCTATCTATCTATCTATCTATCTATCTATCTATCATCTATCTATCTATCATCTATCTATCCTGTTTCTCCTTTCAATCAAATGATTATTCACTCAGACTAGTTGGGAAGTTAAAAATCCTTTATTCCTATCACTTTCCACTTCAGAACTCCTATAGAGAGAATCCTATAGTAAATATCCCTCCCTCCCTCCCTTCTTCCCTCTTTAGAAAATGGAGAATTTATGCAAAAGATTCATTTTAATATTTTTAAATTTTCTCTCAATTCAACTAAAATATAAAATGTAAACCCCCATCACTTCTCCATAGACTTCCGGTTTTTTATTACTCAAAATTCTTTCCCATTTTGATATTTTTAAAGGGTGTGTGTGTGTGTGAGAGAGAGAGAGTATGGATGTGTGTAAATGGGTGTGTGTGTGTGTATACACACACGCACCCTCCCGTATAACACAAACTCTCTTTTCTGAAACCCCAAAGAAGGGTAAAAAAAAGAAAGAAGGAGACAGAAGGGGGGAATTAAGCGCCCTATGTAGCGTAACAGCAATAAAATCTTCAGAGAATGCTATTAGCTTTGGGGAGAAAAAAAACCTCTAAAAGCTTTATTACAAACCAAGCTTTGAAAATAGGGGGGATTAGGGGTCTGAAAGAGTCCCACAATGGCTAGAAGAAAAGGTTTCATGCTAATGAGGTTAATGCCCTTTGTATCTGAGGACTCCACAACTTCATTACTCGCTATCTCAGGCTCCACCGAGCGGCTCAGAACACTCCAGCTTCCCCCTTCCCTGCCTAAAGAAGGATTTGATAGCAGCTCTGTTCAAACTAGATAATTATATCTTTTCAAGTCGGAATTAAGATAAAGAAAGTGAAGCAAAAGGCGGCTTGCCTTGATCCACTGCAAACAATTTGGGCGCACTTGCTCCACTCCCTCCCTCTCTTTCTCTCCCTCCCTCTCTTTCTGTCTCTCGCTCTCTCCTCCTCCTCCTCCTCCTCCTCCCTCCTCCCCCCTCCAAAAAGAAAAAAGAAAAAAACAGGACGCTCGGAATTATTAAGTCCTCATTTGCTTTATTAATTCATCTCTTTTAAAGCGGGCCCGGATTACGCAGGCGGCTGCTGGTACTGCCGGCGCTGGAAGGCTGGGATTGGGCGCCCCCGCAGAAGTCTTCCTTCCCGGCCGGGACAGCCCCCCCCCCCTCTCGAGGCTGAAAGGCGCGGGGGAAGAGAGGGCGCGGAGGGCGAGGTTGGGAGCAGCAGGTAGAGGGCGAGGCGATGGCGCGGCGCCTCCTTAACCCCAAAACTCTTCTCTTTCGGTTGTTGGAAGGACTCGGGCTAGGAGGGAAGCACCTGCAGCGGGGCGGGAACTCTTCCCTTCGGTGCTCCCGACTTCCCAAACCAAAAGGACTCGCGCTTCTCCCCGGCTTCGGTCTCTCGCTTGCGCTCCCGCTCGCCAACGCCACCTTCCGCCCGCTAAGGGCCGGCCGAGAGGCCGATGCCGGCTGCGGTTTAGTGGTTCCTAGCGTGCGGCAAAGCTTCCTCCGTGTCTTCTTCGTTCCTCTCTTATTCCTCGCTCTATTCTTTCTTTCTTTCTTTCTTTCTTTCTTTCTTTCTTTCTTTCTTTCTTTCTTTCTTTCTTTCTTTCTTTCTTTCTTTCTTTCTTTCTTTCTGTCTGTCTGTCTGTCTTTCTTTCTCTTTCCTTTCTTCCTTTTTCTTTCCTTCTCTCTTTCATTCTCTCTTTCTCTCTCTTTTTTCTCTTTTTTCTCTTTCCTCTCTTTTCCTCTCTTTCTCTCTTTTTCTCTTTCCTTTCTTCTCTTTCCTTCTTTCTCTGTCTCTCTTTCATTCTCTCTTTCTCTTTTTTCTCTTTCCTCTCTTTTTCTCTCTCTTTCTCGTTTTCTCTTTCTTTCCCCCCCTCTCTCTTTCTTTCTTTCCCCCACTCCCTCCTTCCCTGAAAGGGGGCGGCTTTCAAGCAGCTACTATATCAGAGAAGGGGTTCCCACATTCTCGGAGAGGTCGTTTCCACGTAGAATAAGAACGCCGCTTCCCGGCGCTCTTCTTTAAGAAACGCGGACCTGCTCTTGTCTCGTCGTTTACCTTTTAATCGAAGAGCGACCGTTCGAAACCGGGGGCTCTCCGGAAGTGCATAAAGCCCATCAATTTGGAAGGACTTCCCCTCCCCCCTTGGGAAAGGCCGAAATAGAAACCCCTTGACGAAGAGAGAGAAAGAGAGAAACTTGCACCTTCCCCTTGGGTGGGTGGACCGGATTCGCTTCTCAGCGACTTCTCCCTGCATGGCGAGCGGTCATGGAGAGGGCAAACGTGCAGGGCCGCAGGTTGCTCAGTCAGGCCCATTTACTGTGACGCCTGACCCGAGCCCGCTCCGTTCTTTCCCCCCAAGGGAGGGGGTGAAGCTCCTGCTCGGGATGCCCAGGGTTACAGAGCAGGTGCTGGGGGGGCTCTTCAACGGGAAGCTTCGGCTCTTCGCAGCAATAGGTAGCCGACTCTAGAGGTGCGCGTGTAGCTTGGAGTAACTTCGCTGCGGCTAGGAGACTTCCCCGGGGGCGTATGTGCGTGCGCCGTGAGAGGCGGCGTAGTGGTAATGCCCCAAAGCCCCGCCTTCGGTTTTAAATGGGAATTCCATGTAAGGAAAATACACTGTTTTAAGTACCAGGGAATCTCGAACAGTTGAGAGGTTAGCATCTGCCTCGGGTGCTCCTAGCTAATAAAACCGTCCAGTGGCCGCAACGGAAAACTGGTGGAAGTAAAAAAAGTTTTCTCACCGTCCCTCCCTCTCCCTCTCCCCCCTCCTCCTCTCTCTCTCTCTCTCTCTCTCTCTCTCTCTCTCTCTCTCTCTCTCTCTCTCTCTCTCTGCTTTCCCCGCATGCGCAGAGCGTAGACAACCATTTACCCACTGTCCCCGATTGTCTCGGAACAGTTACGTTGCTTCGATCTGGAGTCTTACTTCGGTTCCGAAGCATCTCAGATCCCATACCAGGTCCCGAAAGCTTCTCATTCCAGCATTCATATTTATCAAAGCTCAGTACCCTTGGCGGGGTGGTGGTGGTGGTTCCAAGGACCTTTCTTCTGAGTCTTCAGAAGAAGACATGGCCTCTTGGTCACCCCCCACCCCCCCACCCCCCGGGTTCTAAACCGGGCCTTTTTTAGAAGCGGCATTTCTGCTTTTCGGGGGGGGGGGGGGGAAACTTGACTTCCCTGTCAAGGTGCCCAAAGCAGTCAGGACCTGCCCTCCTTGTCCTTAATAAAGGAGGTAGGGAATATAAATTTTGCTTAGGAACCGTGGTGGGACCTTCAATAGAAACTATGAGAGGTCACAGTCGGAGATGGAGTCGGACTCCGGCGAGCCCCTTAAATATTGTGTGTGTGTGTGAGAGAGAGAGAGACAGAGAGAGAGAGAGAAATATTTCTTTTCAGCTAGCTATACCATTCTCAGCCTACTAGGCATTTCGTACATGTAAGTACTGAGGCTGCCTCTAGGGCAGGATATGAAATATGGACAAAGATTAGCCGCCCGAGATGAGCCCCATTTGAATTAGGCTGCAGCCTAACTGGGAGCAGAGCGGTGAAATTCAGGGAAACGGATTTCCCTAGAAATAAACCCCAGGGCCTGCCTTTTGTACAGCAAAACCTCCAAAATACTCCCATTGTCCCCTGCTGAAGTGCAAGGCCTGTCTCCTAAATGGTCCTCAGTAGGTGGGACTAATAGGACTTGTAATCTACTAATGTGAAGGGAAGCCAATTTAGGCGAGCGTTGATAGGCCTTCGTAGCTCCACTTGGGCTTACAGCAGTATGTCAACCCATTAACGTAGTCACCATTATCGTTTCCTCCCCTTCCACACTTGTGCTGATGATTATGGCAAAAGCTGGGGTTTGGTCGTGCTTTGGGTCTGGAGTCTCCTCCACAGGGCGTAAACCCCAACGCCTCAATACTTAGGCCGTTTTCGCTGACGGAGCTCCCCTTCCCAAGAAACGGAACTCTTGAAGGGCGCAGGAAACTTGTAGCTAGAGCTGACTGTGCCCTTACCTTTCCCGGCCATTAATCCGTCCCTTCTACGCTTGGCGGAAAGCTGCTGAACTCTGCGCTGCCGAAAAGACGGAGAAGCAGCGCGCAAGTCACCGGACTTAGCCTCCTGGGCCAACCCAAACTTCTGCTTCTCTCTCGTGACGGAGATAATAATAATAATAATAATGTATCTATTGATTGACTTCTCCAAATAGCCCCGCTGTGCCTCGGACGTCGCAGTTTAGAGGACCTAGTGACCCCGAACGGTAACCTTGAGCCGGGTCTGGCTTGTCCTGGTGGGACGCTCACAGCCATAGGGGGCGGGGGCGGGGCGGGGGAGGGGAAGCAGCGCTGGAAGCGACACCCCTGATTAATCAGCGGTGCTTAGCTTTGATTTTTTTAAGGCTTTTAAAGGCTTTTGTGATCGCTTGGGCCAGGGAAAGTGGAGCCGCCTAGGTTTGATAGGAGATGCTTAGATATCCTTCTTTTCCCCCTTTAGCTGTTTCCCAATGAACAAATTCTCCCCTTGGATTGTTCAGGAGCAATCGGGAGTTTTCAAAGCTCCAGGAAGTCCAGTCCCGTGAGATCAATGGAGTTCTTCTCCCTCCAGACAATCGAGTCGGTGCTGGAGTGGACTAGTCGCTCCTTTCCTCCTTGGCTTTGATGTGAATGGATAGCCTGGAGGATGGTAGCAACAATTCCGCCCGAACTTCTTCAGCCTCTTTCAGATCAGTGAACTGAAGTCTGAGCAGCCTTTTTCCAAGCCTAAATCAAAGCCAAGAGCCGCTGATTCAGAAGTTTAGGTCATCCGGACTTGAAACTTGGGAAACCTTAGCTTAAGTAACTTGAAAGGCCCCACATTAGGAGAGGCTGCTATAAATCTACTCAGAATTTAGCTTTGTACATTCTCTTCTGCCAATTTTATTTTGGAGGATGGAGGGTTTTTTAGGGAGGGAGGGAGGAAGTTTGGGGGAGAAAAGGGAAACAGGGCCAGCTTGCAGGTAAATAATGTTCCAGAAATTAGCATTGGTCTTTTGGGAAGGCTGGATCCATGCGTGCCATAAACCCAAGCACCTAAGAGGATTGTCACAGCAGGAATAAAATGCTCCAAAGTCTCGACATCAGGCTGATAATATTGTTAGATATCTTAAGGACTTCACCTTTGTGGTGAAAATAACAGCATGATGTCTACCCAAAAGTAGAAAACCAAACGGGGGGAATTCTACTTAGTTACTCAGTTTAGAACTGTCTTGGGTTAGGATTGCTCGCATTCTCAGAGAATACAGGCCAAACCAGTTTTCTTCAGATTTATTTCGAACTTGTTTGTAAGGGAAATTCATGAAGACGGAAAGGCTTTGTTAATGGGATTGATCTGGTTATGAAATTAGTCCATTTTCTGTGTTCGGCATTTGGTGACGGAAAGGAGGCCGATTCGTACACCTTTCAACTCCCTGAAAGAAGCCTACCTAATGGTCGTTGGTTTATAAAAAAAATAATCACCACCAGCTGGGTCTTAATCTGACCTGGTTAAGCAGGTTGTGTGAACATAGCCGCCGTGTTTTTTAAAAAAAAGTTTGCGAGAGCAGGAGGGACCTTCCCACCTTTAAAGAAGCGAACTGCCCAGCTGGGAGGGGAAAATGACAGTAAGAGGGAAAAGGGAAGAGATGCGTCCGGGCTTCGCTATTCAAAACGAGGCTGTTCGCCTTACCTGGGTCCTGCCCGCTACCTTGGAAAAATCTACCCTTTCTTGGGGAGGGAAGAGTGTCAAGAGACTGTCATTGGACGCCTCTTGCGGGAATTTAATCCGCTGGCAGGTGCCTGGTTGACCCAGGAGCTCACAAAAGCCTTTTCTTTTCCAAGCGCTCTTTGGGTGTCTTGTGCAGCGTATCTACCGCGGATGCTCAGCTGAACGCGGGGGCGAAGGAATCCCTTGGAAAAGGCATCTCACCCGGTACCCCCAATGAAGAAAAAATATCAGCCCTAGTCGAGCTCGGCTTCTTCCCACCACTAAACCCTTTTTGCATTATTATTATTATTTTTTTGGCCATTTCTGAGACTCTCAACCAGAGGGCCCAAAGACTCCCAACGTTATAAATAGGGCGGACTTCGGTCTCATCCAGTGATGGGAAACTAGCCGCTCCCAAAACCAACGTTCCCACAAAGAACGAGCCATTCTCGGCTCCTTGGATTGATCCTTCTCTTGGTGGAAAAGTTGATTTCCAACTTTTCCACCAAGAGAAGGTGGAACATTCACTGGGATATTCCTAGTTTTTGCCTCCTGCAAGCATCCCGTACCACAAGGACAGCGGGAGACTCCCATCCCTCTACACCTGGTCCCGG